>OX422183.1:14929040-14953370 GCA_949130485.1 Agelas oroides | reverse complement strand
AGCAGCTGCCTACTGTCACTTGACTGTGTACTGTAGCAAAGTTAGTGTTATGCTGAACTATAGCCGAATGCCCTCTCTAGCGACTGGTTGTTATAAAAATCCGGTAGCTTTTTGGTAGGAAATGTTATACAGGCAAGTTTGTGACATACTAATTTTATTCATGAACATGTACCCGTAACCTTAAACTCATGCAGAGGTGTTCTAATCTTCCACTTACAACTTTTGCAACGAAGCGAAATGTGGATACTTGCTAAGATGGCTCTTGTGTGGTTAGCATTTCTAATAAATGCACATCAGAATGTTAATCAAAAGCCAATTAGTGTACACTTCCATCCCAACCTATTTACCAGACTCTCCACTTCGATTTTTCAAGGGTCTGTTCCAAGACTATCCACAAGACCATTTGCTCCAGATATTCTGACAGTAGTGTCATTTCTGTGATTTACATTCACCTCTCTGGATGCCCACACATCCACACAGACACACACACACACATGCACACACACACACGCACACACACACACACACATGCACACACACGCACCCACACAACACACACACACACGCACATACACGCACACACAAACGCACACACGTGCGTGCACAAACACACACACACACACAGTACATGCAACACACAGCACACACACAAACACACGCACACACATACATGCACACACACATGTGCACACACACAGCACACGCACACACATGCAACACACAGCCTTGCGCGGCGACGAATTTTCAAATCGTTCACACGCCACTCCCAGATCTATTAAATCTCGCAGCCGTAGCTTCCCAGCCCGCGCCCCTATGGCTGCGAGACAAATCTGGGAGCACATGCACACACACAGCACACTCGCACGCACGCACACACACACACACACACACACACGCACATGCACACATGCACACAGATCAGTATTGAGTGCATCAATGTGCTGAAGGTTGTGCAGATGATATCTACAATGTTATTGGTGGCATACTGGTACTTGGCGAGCTCAGTGTCAACTTCTAAGACTTCATTGCTCTGTCTGTATGAACAAGTTCTGCATTTCTCATTATTAACCCTCGGCGCGCATGCGCAGCGAGGGTTACGGTAGTTATACTGTGTGTCTGTCTGTCCGTTTTCTCAATTCTGCCTTCTCGCGCTTTTAGGCGTTCAACGAGAGGTATCAGTGGCTACAGCACGGAAAATACAGTAAAACTAAAAAGCCGTTTTCTCTAAAACTGTTTAGTTCCAAAGTTAGAAGCATTAACTTATAAACTTACGGTGACTAAGTCAGCCATTTTCTTCACGTGCAATGTTTCCGTATACCTCTCCGTAACACGTACGTAGCGGTAATGTGTGATCATGTGACTTGGAGCGCACGGTATAGTGGTATTGTGATTTAATATTTCCGTCGAACTTAGACGTTTGTGACTGTCTTTTATGAGAGGTTCAGAAAGGTATGCCCACAGTGTAATACCGTAGTGCATGCAATGGAGTGCAATAGGTCTATGCGTCTGAGAAAGGTATGCCCACAATGTAATACTGTAGTGCATGCAATGGAGTGCAATAGAGAAAGGTATGCCCACAGTGTAATACCGTAGTGCATGTGAAGAGGTCAGTTTGTGACTGTGGCCATGCCTTCGCATCGAAGGAAAGGAAAGCACGATGCACTGCTGTTGGGGAGCCTGAGAACACAATGAAATGTAGAAAAGCCTTACTGTCTGAGGAAGAGTTACTAGTGAGGAAAGAGAGAGACAAAGTCCACAAAGCGAGTAATAGAGCTTCTGAAACAAGTGAGCAGACTTTGCACAGGCAAGAACAGAACCGAACACATATGGTAAGTATGAGAGCTTCTGAAACATCTTATTCTAAAAATACCATACCTACTTGTGCAACTCTATAACCTATCATCAATCACCTAAACCAATTATGATAAGCATAAACACTTATCATCTAGCTTGCGCCGAGGGTTCTGCACTTCAGTGCTGTTCATTCTTTTCATCAATAATTCATGCCTACGGGCAATAATATTGCTACTTACTGTTGTGCTGTAATTCTTGGTGGAGGTTTGCGGGACAAAATCATTCATAGCACGTACGGACACACCCACCTTTGCAGCTGTCGGCTGTGGATAGCATGACTGGCAAAATGTACAGAAACGGAAGTGTGCAAACAGTTCGCGAAGGCTGTCATTTTGGTACCTGTTGGCTTCGGCTATAATTTACTACTACATTTTACAGATTTTGCTGCCTTTTTTTCATTGTAGTACTGTATACTAAATGAAGTAGCAGCGTGCTTTGTCGAAGGAGTTAAAAAATAATTTGGGAAGGAGGTAAAGGGAGTTTGTTGCGATGTGCGAATTGATGAAACGCCGTTTTTTTTTCCATAAATAAATCTCGTTTTAAACGTAGAGTAATCGACCAATTGTCGGACGGACTAATATTCGGATGCTTGTATCAGGCGAACGAAAGGTTTTCTGCATTTCGTTCTTGCGCCAATTTGTAGACCTACTTGTGATTTGCAATCCAAAGATGAACTTGCTGCAGTATTGCTTCGCGGTACTACAGGCTAACGAAATTTGTATCGTCCGAAAACTCCAGATTTCTGACGATACAATCAATTTTCGGACTTTGCTTATAGAGAAGCTGGAGAGCAGTGTAAAGCCACCAAATTCGGTAGGCAGGTACTCCTATCCTTTCAAAGCTCCAAATTTCGGGTTTTGCTGCACTTTGCTGATGTAATAGCAACATGTCATTTGCAGGCTATCGCGTGATCAATGTTCGGACACACGTGAACAGAATTCATCCAGCATTTAGTCTCGTATCAAAGCTCCTCCGGTCCCCAGCTTCGGTACGAGACTATGCAGCGGTAATTACCCCACTATAAAACAACAAAAGTGATATGAAAACTCACATAACACAGTCTAGTCACACTATCAATGAAGGCATTATGGACATTTCCAATGGACCTGATTGAATTGCAATAATTTATTGCAATTACCACATGAAATCATATTGTTTTGCGGTAACAGTAGACATTCAGAGGCTTGGTGTTATTTACTGGTAATGATAGTAAGTGCTCATGAATGATGATGTTTTTGTTGAGTGAGAAAAATAAATCCACAGAAAAAAATCCGGGATCCAGCTGGGATTCAAACCCAAGACCTTCTGAGTAGTCTAGTCTAATATGGTACGGTTGCGGTTCGACTGATTGCATAAATTGCGTGTCGGCGCCATCCCTTCATAGAGAGTCTACCGACTCTCTGATACTTAAGCAAAAGCCGTATAACTTCACCACAAATACGTTAAAAGCTTATTTAAGCGCCCAGACGTCCTCTTTGAGTGCCTTTATGATCACCAAGATTCATATAAGTGGCCAAAAGCCACGCGGAAGACAGCTAAACGCAAAAGTGTGCGGTAGCGAAAGTGCCATTTTTCGTATTCTTTCTTTCTTTCTTTTTTACGACCACTATGTTCAACAATGATATCTCGCAAACCGTTTAAGTACTCACCGTCATTTTAGCACGAAACTAGTGCTCATCACAGAGCGGAACTCTACGACCACTCAGTGTCTTCATAGCTTCAAATTCACCCTGGTCAATAAAAGCCATTCACAACACTGTGTGGTTGCTGTCCGTTGCGAAGGACGTCATTTTCTAATTTTGTACGCATGCGTACATGCAGTCTCGTTCCCAGACCAACGACCACGGTCATTGGTCTGGAAGGGAGACTAGTACACAAGGGAAATTGCTAGCAGGCAGTTCACATGGCTGGCACGATCTTTCCCCCCAGCCGGCATTGGGCAAGGCTTATGAACACCACGTAGGTAAGGCGCTGCACTCAGCTGCCTACTTGTAGCTACACTATGAATAGCCTATATATATACTCACAGCTTTATTGAACTGTAAAGCTAGGATGGTCAGTTGTCAGTATGATAGTAGTTTCTGTGCTGCAGCTGGTCAGTCGTCATGTGATTGACAACTGAAATTGGTTTCACAAAGTTTGGTAGGAAGAGTGGTAGGCCCTTCATCAGGTTATAGCTGGCTATATTTATACACATAATTATTTAATACATGCCTGGAACCACTACTAAACTGTCAACGCCGTTTCAAGTTCTGGTGTTGTGATTACACTTGAAATAGGCTTAGGTCTAACTGTAACTGAGATTAACATCAAAAAAGTACAGAAACAAGACTTAAAAACATTAAAAATGTAAAACGATGTAGGGATGGCATGCCAAAAAGTAGGCAAACAAGGTAGGGATAGCGCATGAAAGCAAAGGTCAACATATTGGCAAAGCCCCATCCCTACATCTTTTTCACACTACAGCTGATGCAATGCTGCTAGATCATATTAGCCTCGTTCCTGCAGCCAACATGTGGGAGAAGGAAAGTGGCCTGGGAACGAGGCTAAAACCATGCCATGTACTTTAACGACACCATCATAAGTCTGCAGTCTACCCCAACTCACTGCTTAAGTTGTTGAAGAGGTTCCGTATAACATAATGCTACCAAGAGGGTCATACTAGCCTCATTACCAGGCCATGTGGGAGGAGGAAGTGGCCTGGGAACGAGGCTACAGCCATGAATTGCCAGTAAAGGTTGTGAACTTGTGATACGTTTTAGGAAGACCCACATGCACTGTCTAACCGTAGTGTGAAAAAGATGTAGGGATGGGGCTTTGCCAATATTGAGGAAAAACCTTGACCTTTGCTTTCATGTGATAACCCTACCTTGTTTGCATACTTTTTGGCATGCCATCCCTATACATCTTTAATGTTTTTTAAAGTCTTTATATATCAGAGAGTCGGTAGACTCTCTATGTCATAGGCGTAGGAAGCAAATTTGAGGTGTAGAGGCCATGCTGTGCCGCACAAAGTGCTGCAAAAAATAGCACAGCGGCGAATTTTTTATGTCCACCTTTAGACTGCAAAATAAAGCCTTTTTTTAATGGTGTATAATATTCTAGCCTCGTTCTCAGACCTTGCCAACCCTCCAGTACAATATTCAATTTATGAGGAAAACAGATTATACTGACTTCGTCGTCGTTCCCAGGAGACCGTCCGGCTAGCTTTCATCGCTTGTAGTAGTCTCTTTGAAAATCTGCATTAGCTTCGTACTGAGCCATCTCACTGCTAAGATTTCGATCACCTTATAGTGTACTTTAATCGGAAATGTACGCATGTAACTGCATGTGAGACTGATGCAACGAAGAGGCTGCTTGACCTTAGCCTCGCTTCCAGAGAATGAGGCTAGTTTGAGAGCATGCAGGTTATGAATATTAATTTACGGCCTAAAAAGTGTAGCGGCCAAAGCCGCTACGGCCGCTACGGTTCCTACGCCACTGTATGTAAGGATGGCGCCGACGCGCAATATATGCAATACTTAAGCAAAAAGCTGTATAGCTTCACCACAAACACGCTGAAAGCTTATTAAGCGCCCAGGCTTCCTCTTTGAGTATCTTTATGGTCAGCAAGACTCATAGAGTTACCCACAAGCCTCGCGGAAGACAGCTAAACGCGAAAGTGTGCAGTAACGAAAGTGCCATTTTTGTTATTCTTTCTTTCTTTCGTCAACCAAAATATCTGGAGAATGGCTTAAGTACTCACCGTGGTTGTAGCACAAAAATGATACGTACCTCGGCACGAAGTGCCCCTGATCCCTAGCTTCTGCGTAGCTCCAATTCACCTTTCACAAGCTGTTCACAGCACTCCCCAGCCGCTATCCGTTGCGTAGGACGCCATTTTCTAATCTTGTACGCATGCGCAAACGTAGTTTCGTTCCCAGACCAAAGACCACGGTCATTGGTCTAAGAACGAGATTAGTGCACACGCGTTCGCGCGCGTTTGCGTTGACCAGTAAGCACGGCTGGTACGGTCTCTTCCCGTAGTAGTGGGAAAGGTTCATGGAGACCAAGTAGGTAAGGCGCTGCATTCAGTTGCTTACTTATAGCTACACTAAAAGATACTCATAACAGTATATAAGTACGCACATAGAGGGGAAAAACATATGTTTACTGCAAAAAAAAATACAACTTAAAACAAAAGTGCAAAGTGAGCTGACATGTTTGAGAGCAGAATCCAGATTTTTGTAGCTTTATAGTGAAAAGAGTTCTTAAACCAGTTTGTGTTCATCCTTTCCATGTAGATCTTATCTGCGTTTTCTTCCTCTATTTCTGCCCATGTCTCTGTTAAATTGAAACTTATTATGCAAGAATGATGGGGCTGACTGTTGAGGTGGTTGACCTTAAAACCTATTAGCCTCAAATCCAGGACACTGCATGCCTCAGCTTTTGTCGGTTGCAGTTTTCTGTACTGCAAGCAATAAAATACTGGACATGAAAACTTCACACATGGATTTGACATGGAACCACTTCAATTCCACAAACTAATAGTTACTCCCTATCATTGCCTGCCAAGTTACACACATTCTTGCTAGCACAACTATGGGCGGGGCCTACAAGCCCAAAAAGTCACCTTTATACAGTACCTTTGCCAGGCAACTGTGTGATGACACCTGTCTTCCAGGATGACTCTTAGCCTTTCCAGCACACTCACAAACGTTCAAGTCCACTACAGTAAGCTTTACATGAACAAATGGCCAACCATCACATTCAACAAGCTAGAATCTGGAACAAGGATACAACAGATAGCCAACAGCTGGGATCTCATCAAAATCTTATCTGATGATATGAGTGGCTACTCACCAGTAGATATATCTAAGTATACAAGTCACACACACTAACCTTAGAGTCTAGTACAAAAGTCAATAGAGCAGGATAATTAGCAAGTTGTCTACATTTGTTTACCTAGTGTTAATTTACTAACTTCTGTGATTACAGCTCACTAATCAGTGGTGGATCCAGAGGGGGTTCCATGGGTTCCATGGAACCCCTCTTTTGAAGGGCTGCCTTCGAAAACACTATGCACAAACGTACCACGTACACTACGCTCACACTGGAGCTACGCACTTCAGTAGCAATAACGTCAACTCCTGTATCAAGAATTCGACGCGCGCATGGCCTAGCCTCGTTCCTAGTCCTCCACCACAGCTACCATCGCTTGCAGTACGAATAACGCGGAGAAGGCCTGGTAAAAAAAATATCACGTGATGTATGCTACTGACGTAATAACATTACTTTAATATTTTTCGCTACGTCACGAGGTAACTGCACAAAGCCGACTTGGACGGACTGGAGCGCGTGCGGGACGTTTATCCAACGTTTAGACGAAGACGAATAAGAACAGAACGCAAGATAAAGGACGCTCGAATGGAAACAAGAGTGAAAGTTGACGGTTACAGAGTGCTAGAAGCTGTCTAACGAACCTGGAGCGCGACCAGCTGTTGCCAATGGTTCCAGAGGTTGGTTTTGAAGTTGCTATGACACTAGCTTGCTCTTTGTTCTTCGTGCTTTACATATATTATTTCTTTCCATACGCTATCGATCGATATCGCGGCTACTGCTGCATAATTCCAGTCTCGTTCCCAAGATATCGTTCGCCTGGGTACGAGGCTACAAAATTTACGAACTAGCATGTGTGACGTAGACAGTGGCATACATCACGTGATAATTTTTACCTGGCCTTCTCCGCGTTATTCGTACTGCAAGCGACGATAGCTGTGGTGGAGGACCGGGAACGAGGCTACGCATGGCCTACGTGCACGTATATACTACCACAAGCATGTGGCAACCATAGAGACAATGAGCGAAGCGAGCGAGCGAATTAAAGCTTATTCATGCATTGCTCCCTCTGCAGGCATGCCCCCAGACCCCCCTAGCAGGCGCCCTACGCGCGCTTTAATCGCATACTGGAACCCCCCTTTTTCAAAATTCTAGATCTGCCACTGCTAATTAACATTGGACCTAAAGTAAAGTAGCTACATGATCAGTTTGTTGTCAGTTAACAAAGTTTGAAAAAGAAAGAGACAACAAAAAGTAGTGCAACTGTGAAGTGTAGTAGTTTGAAAGGTTATTGATGATTGAGCTTCAATTTTGATGTCAGGGCTTGCGATAAATTTGTTTGAGGTTGCTGATGTGTCTTCCTTTAGATTAGAGATATCTTCCCTCACATCAAGTGCCTGTCAGAGATAACATCACCAAATACTCTATACTGAAGATTAGGCTGTTGCATTTCTTTTGCACAATAGCAGCATCCATGCACTGAGTAAGTCATGCAGCATGCATTAAGATACTGATTCAAGATGCAACCAATCAACATTTCTGAAGCAAGTTAGCTAAGACTACAAGACTATATAGTCATATCAGTAATGCTAAGAAGTGTGTTTGAATGTTTTAATAAGGATTAACTTTTAATACACCAGTATACGTGACGTCACGTCTGGGGTGCCTAAGAAGGCTTGCTGGGGCGAATTTTCCATTGTTATTACCGGTATATGAAAACATGGCCTACGTTCAGACAGCTGCTGCTTCGTGTACAGGGGAAATACCGAGCTGCCTTGACACCGATCCAGAGCTCCAGCATCGGCCTTTCAACAGTGGTAGTTCGAACTCCGTCCGACTTGTTTGACACTGGACAGAGCGGTCGGCTACCACCAGGTACAGGAGGGATTACTATCGGCGAGCGGAGCTGTAGAGCTAGTTAAAACGTACATTTATACGTACTACTTACCAGTCACTACCTAGCTTAGCTTCGAGTATCTACATGTATAGTTACTAGATAACTTTTTCTCGAGTACATAGCTTACTCGCACGCTTTCGCAGGTGTCAGGCAGCGCAAATCTATGCTTATGCCAACACTGGATAACAAACACTTTGGGTTGGTCCACACACCGTTATACTCGACCAGAACTTACGACGTTAGTAGACACTTAGTAGCCACCACAAACCGTTGGGTGCACAGAAGACACATTCATCTAACAGCTCCACGGCGGTGTCAAAAAAAGTCACACGGAGTTCGAACTACCACTGTTGAAAAGGCCGATGCTGGAATTCCCCTGTACGCGAAGGCAGCAGCAGGCTATATATGTTCCCGTAAATAGCAATGGAGAATTCGCCCCAGCAAGCTTTCCGAGGCACCCCAGATGTGACGTCATGTATTCCGCATATATTTTGATGTTAGTGGGAAAGGATCACAATTATAATTATACCTACCATCATCTCCTGTTTGAGGTTGCTGATATCTTCCTTCGATTCGTCAACAGGATTGTGTGCCTGCATGCATATAATTGGAATAGTTGAACCCGTAAGGGCCATCACAGTAGCAGATTTTTAAGTGACATACTTATACAACTGTGTGATATGATAAATAAATAAATACAGCTACCATGACTTGTAGTTTATTAGTGTCAGTTCACTGAGAGAGAAAACGAGGAGGGGGCACAGGTACCCAGGTAATCAGGGGGAGTAAGAGCTAGTTAACCCAACCTAACAACACCTTACGCCTCTGCCACCACGTCACCATCTCTTTCATTATGCACCTGTCTATGTCATCCATCACCTCCCTATTCACATCTACCCTTCTCCCTAGCAGTAAACTCACTCGACTATCATCATCACCTTATTCATATCCCTTCACCCACTCCTCTGCTCCCACAATTCCCTTGATCCTTTCCAGAAGCCGACATCTATCTTGGTCAAACTCCTCACACTCCAATACAAAATGCTTAACATCTTCCACCTTCCCTCCATTACACAGCACACATCTGTCCTCTTCCACCATCCCGCATCTCTTTTTATCTTCAAACAACCCTGCAGACCCTGACCTCAACCGGAACTTCAACCGTACTGCCACATGTCCCTCCCATGAACCTACGTATTTCTCCGGCCCATACTCTTCTTTAACCTTCTTATACCATTTCAAGCTACTTTTCCTGTCCACCTCTTCTTGCCAGTCTTCCCAGTTCTGTTTTTCTATTTTCCTCTTCCAGGCTGCTGCTGACCCTGACTCTTCCTCTTCGGCTTCCTCCAAGCCATACTTTCTTAGCAACATCTCATATTCTTCCCTCCAGCCTACTCCACCTGACTCTTTCAATTTTTCTACTATCAGCTTCACCAACCTCTCTTCGCCTAGCTCCCAGAATCTCCGCCCATACAACATCTTCTTCTCCTCTCTTCTTTCTTCTAACTTTCTCCATCCCATCTCCCCACGGATTGCCTCCCCTGCCACTGTTCTACTAGCTCCCAACAGTTTTCTTCCCAACCTATCCTGTACAGCCTCCAACCTCTTTCCTACTGTCTTCCCCCCTGGCCACCACACCTCTGCTGCATGTTCCAGGCCAGGCCTTGCTACTAGGTCCCATATCAATCGACCTCGCTCTGCCTCTAGTTCCCCATCCACCCTTGCCATCCATTCAACTTTGCCTGCCCATTCCTCAGCCTGTTCCACCACCTTCTCCAGCTGCACATTTCCCCTCATCCTCTGGTCAAACCATACACCCAGGTATTTGAAGGACTCTACTTCTTCCATCTCTTCATCACCAATTTTCCACTTCTCACCACTGTTCTTTTTACCTACCACCATCACCTTACTCTTCCTTGCATTGAACCTGAACTTCCACATTTCTGCATATCTTCCTACCATATCCAGCATCTTTTGCAACTCCTCACCTGACTCTGCTATCAGCACAATGTCATCAGCATATAGTAATGCTCCACACCATACCCCAGACACTTTCACCCCTAAGTTTTCTCTCTCCAACTCTTCCACCATTCCCATAATATAGACACTATACAAGAGTGGTGACAGGGGGCAGCCTTGCCGGAGTCCCTCATCTACTCTAAACTACCTTGACTGTTGCCCATCTACTTGAACACCCTTCATACAGCCCCTCACACAAACTAACAAATGATTCTTCCACACCGTATTCCCGCATTTTCCTCCACAGCCCTTCCCTCCACACTGTATCATATGCTTTACTTACATCCATAAAACCCAGCCAGGTACTTTTCTTCCTCAACTCACATGCACCCCTCAAGATCATAATCTGGTCTGCACACCTCCGTTTCGCCCTGAAACCTCCCTGGGCATCTGTCAATATATTTTCTTCTGCATACTCTCCCAGCCGAACTGTCAAAATCTTTGCCCAAACTTTGGCAACACAGAAATTAGTTAGTGATTTTTAACATTACTAAAATAATTGTTAGCATGGTTGCAGTGGTTTTGCATAACACATGAAATAAAGCCATTGTTACAGCACACACACATATTTTTTGAGGTTTGCACTGCATGTTATGGGCTGAACTTCATACGTCTTGTACAGTGTGTAAGTTATTTTCACAAACCAACAAGAACTACACAATTAACAATGCAGCTATGTGGCAGGCTTTTTCAAGGCACTCAGTAGGTTAACTGAGATTGGTTATATACATATAGGGTATACAGATAGATACAGATCAGGCCCGTAGGCAGGGGGGGTTCGAGGGAGTTCGTTCGAACCCCCCTTTTGGCCTCCAAAAATTTTATATACACCGCTTATAAGTCCCCTACCGTTTGAAAGTGGTCTACTAGTCCCGCTGGTATTAAGAATCACCACCGTCCAAGCGAGTCTGGAGGTATGCGAGCTGTTTGTTCACGGAGGAACAGCGGCGGAACGCGCACGCGTAAGCTGCTTACCCCACTGCGATGAAAGGTTGCGCGTAAATACGTGCGTAAATAAATCGCTATTTCAGGCGCTCAAGAGTTAACCAGTCTCCTTCTAGTGATGTCACCCCACCTGATGTTCTGTCAACCGCCTTAGTGCCTTCTCTCGTGGAAATTCAAAATCAGCTGGCATAGCAAAATGCATACGCGTGGACAGCCAAAGATTGAATGCAATACTCCGCGACCCATGCAGCTACTATGGCTCTGCTTCTGCCCCAAAATGGCCTCAGAAGCAATCTGAGAGCATCTAATTTCAAAATAATTTCCTGGGGGGGCATGCCCCCAGACCCCCCTAGTCTTGCATGCTTATGCATGTATACATACACATCTGACACCCATGTAACCCCCATTCTAAAAATCCTGCCTACAGGCCTGGTACCCCTATACCTACATCAGCTGAATTTTAGGCTGTAGAATTTCCAACCTCCAAACTTGGAATTGAAAGTGGATGGACTGACAATGAGTAAATTAGACTGATAAGGAGAGCCTAAAACTTAACCAGTGGTGTAGGAAAGACGTTTTGATTGGGGGGGCACAGTTTGAAACTACACATAGAGTAGTGAGCAATTTATATAACAATTTATTAAAACATGCCCCCGGTGCCCCCCGGTTCCTACGCCTATGTTACCATCATCTTATGTTTGTTTTTGCTGATATCTTCTTTCAATTCACTGATGTCCTCTCTCATATCATCAACTGGATTCTTTGCCTGCATACAGTGCATAACAAAATCGCATATGATAAGTGAAGATTATTAGCATGTTAATATCTTCATGCACAATAGACATTAGTGCACACCAATTGCTACACTATTTTATAAACTGCAACTGAAAGTGGATGTACATCAGTGTTCCAGCTTTCTCCTGTGCCAGGGTGGTGGGTAGAGCCTGGGAACAAGGCTATCAATGTCCCAACAAAGTCAATTTTGACTTGGTGAAGATAGCTAAAGGGATGGTAAGTTAAGTCAGGGAATGATCATACTAGACCTACCATCACTTTCCTGTAGATGTCATCATTTATTTTTGCTTGACTTCTTTTGCTATTTCAGCATGATGGGTATATTCCTTTCCAAACCTTTTTATACAAAAATTTATTGAAATGGTTTGCCAGTCTGAATTCTCTTTCAAACAATGTCAGAGCAAAACTATTCTCAGACAGGTGCTTTTGATTCTTGTGTGCATCACTTTTTTCTTTTGACGATAAACACGTCCATGATCTTTGGGCCCATCATGTTGTGGGCAATACACACTTTCACATTGCATATCTATGCAGTCCCCTCAGAATTCCAAGGCTTCTCTCTCGTTCCAGAATAAACTCCACCTATATAGTAGGATCATGTGTCTCCAACAGCCAAAGTAACCAATCTGAGTATAGTGACAGATAGCAATCAAATGAAGAAGATGATAATGCAGATGTACCGAAACAAGCCAGAGACAATACCCAGAGCCTGCATTCCGATAGACAATGCCAGTTGCCAGAAATACCTTCTAGAACTTTCCATGAACTATGAACTTTCATTGTTCTGTTGTATCACCATTGTGACCCTATTATTATTTCTGCTATAAAAACTCGCTGTATGATCATTGAAGATATATTGATGGCTGAGTGAACGTTACAGTGGTGTCAGAGGTGGGATTGAGCTTGAGATTGGCATCCCTTAGCCGACTCAGGACAATTCGTAGCCTTTGAAGATGCTCTTCAAAAGTGCGTCCAAACACCACAATATCGTCCAGGTAAGCCAGGCAGATATCCCATCTTAGCCCCGCCAATACCAACTCCATCAGACGCTGAAATGTGCTTGGGGCATTGCATAACCCAAAAGGCATCACTCGGAATTCATACAATCCCTGGCCAGTGGTGAAGGCTGTCTTTTCCCGATGTTGAGGGTGGACTTCAAGTTGCCAGTATCCACTGGCCAGATCCAGTGTTGAAAACCACTGTGCCCCTGCTAGCGAGTCGAGATGTCGTCTACCCTGGGTAATGGGTAGGAATCTTTCCTTGTGACTTTGTTTACTTTCCTGTAGTCAACACAGAAACGAATAGAGCCATCTTTCTTTTGTACCAGCACTATAGGAGATGCCCAAGGAGATTGTCTTGAATATAGTCTGCTCGCACGCCGGCCACGAATCGGTCGCGAGCAAGATGCATTCGCACGTGACAGTCCAATTCAGTGTATGCCCGGTTTGCAAGGTCCAACAAGGCATCAGCAAACTCGTCTAACGTCTCAGCAGCTTCTTGATAGCGTTGTCCCAACTGAAAATGTAGTGCGGGCTCTCCTGTAGTAGAGGCAAATCGTCGGGAGAGAGCTTCGACCAACTGCTTGTAGTCTGCTCGCACGGCTTCTGTGAGTCCCAGAAGATCAAATGCACGGAAGGCTGCATCATCCAGTAAGGCAAGAAGCGCATCAGACAACAAGAACTACACCTTATCATCCACAATCGGATGGCCTTGTACGGAACGGATGAACCGAACATTGCTCATGATGTTGAGCATTCGAGCACAGGAGGAAGAGAGATGGGATGAATTTCTCCCAGAACTACTGATGGCATATCGGGCAAGTGTCCATGATACCACAAAGTGCCGAAGTGTATCTGTTGCACTGGAAGCAATTTCATCACCTGTTACTGTTGCCAATGGTCAACTCCTACATATTCTTGGACTGGGGACTGTTCGGATCTGCATAGCAGATGTAGAGTTTGTTCACCAAGCACTGATTGCTAAGAGATGGGATGAATTTCTCCCAGAACTACTGATGGCATATCGGGCAAGTGTCCATGATACCACAAAGTTCACTCCATTCCACCTCATGTTTGGAAGAGAAATCCGTCTGCCAATTGAGCTTCTCGCAATTCCTGTGTGGTCCATGGCAATACCCATGAATTGACAACTGCTGGCACCGCAAACACTTTAGCTGGAGCATCATTTTTAACTTCCACAATGGTTCCAGAATGGAATTGGTGCTGTCCTCTCGCAAAAACAGAGAGAAGTTGAGAGAGTCATTGCCTATGGCAGTCGAAGTCTGACCAAAGCAGAAAGGAATTACTGTGTCACTCGGAGGGAACTATTGGCACTAGTCTACTTCATGCGCCACTTTCGTGCCTACCTGATTGGATGGCCCTTTGTGGTTCGCACTGATCACGCAGCCCTGCACTGGATCCAAGGATTCAAAGAACCTGAAGGACAAGTAGCACGATGGCTGGAGCAGCTGCAAGAGTTTGACTTCAGCCTGGAGCATCGACCAGGCAAGCGTCATCAGAATGCACTTTCCAGATTCCCATGCCGTCAGTGTGGCCAAAGCCATGTGGAACCAGTTGGAACTCTCACAGGGAGTATTGTTCCGACGTTGGGACGACACCAGTGACGCTACAAGTCAACAGCTACTGGTTGTACCTCAGAGTCTTGTCCCCTTGGTAATTCAATCACTGCACAATGGAGTTGGAGGTGGACACCTTGGCCTGACCAAAACTCTGGCCAAAATTAAAGATCGATTCTTTTGGCCAGGGATGAGAAGAAATGTTGAAGACTGGTTTCAACAATGCTCTAGCTGTGCCAGTCGAAAGTCACCAAGCCAAACTCCACGGGCACCTTTAGTCCCAACCTATGTTGGTTATCCAATGGAACGCATTGCATTGGACTTATTGGGCCCACTTCCAACAACTCGTCACGGCAACAAACATATCCTAGTTGTTTGCGATTATTTTACACGTTGGACAGAAGCTTATGCTCTCCCAAACAAAGAGGCAGCTACAGTGGCAAGAGTTCTGGTAAATGAGTGGATTTGTCGCTTTGGAGTTCCTGATGCCATTCACTCTGATGAAGGTGCAAATTTTGAGGGTCACCTCTTCACGGAAGTTGGTGAATTACTTGATATGGAGAAAACAAGAACTACACCTTATCATCCACAATCGGATGGCCTTGTAGAACGGATGAACCGAACATTGCTCATGATGTTGAGCATTCGAGCACAGGAGGAAGAGAGATGGGATGAATTTCTCCCAGAACTACTGATGGCATATCGGGCAAGTGTCCATGATACCACAAAGTTCACTCCATTCCACCTCATGTTTGGAAGAGAAATCCGTCTGCCAATTGATGTGATGTTTGGAAAAACCCCTGATCCTGTACAAGAGCATACTGAATATGCCAGAGAATTACGAGCTCGCCTGGAGAATGCCTTTGAATTGGTGAGAGAACACACCAGGGCAGCCCAGAAACGGCAAAAAGATCGATATGATCGCCGGGCATCTGGAGGAAGATATGAAGTGGGAGACCGAGTCTGGCTTCACTCTCCTGCAGTACCAAGAGGCCGATCTCCAAAGCTGCATCGGCCTTGGACAGGACCATTTGTGGTTATTAAAGTTCTGTCAGAGGTCACCTATCGAGTTCAATCTGAGAAACCAAAACCAGGGCGCCGCAGGCAAAGATTTGTTGTACATTTCAACCGCCTGAAGCCTTGCCAAACACCAACCCAGGAAACTCAGCAAGAAGGCGAGCCCAATGAAGTTAACAGGGAACAAGCAAACATTTCCAACAATGAAGAGGATCCGATGACTCTCACTTGGCACCCAACTACTCAAGAAGGCGAAGTTCAGCCAAGAGAACCAGCTGAACGTGGTGGGCCAACCTGGGGTGGTAGATTGAGGAGAACAACCCACCCTCCAGATTACTATGCATCCCACATTCATCTGTACCCTCAGCCACGAGGTCGTGTCCTCCAAGAGGGGGAGCCATGTACCGAAACAAGCCAGAGACAATACCCAGAGCCTGCATTCCGATAGACAATGCCAGTTGCCAGAAATACCTTCTAGAACTTTCCATGAACTATGAACTTTCATTGTTCTGTTGTATCACCATTGTGACCCTATTATTATTTCTGCTATAAAAACTCGCTGTATGATCATTGAAGATATAATACATTTTGATGGCTGAGTGAATGTTACACAGACACCATAAATGTCTGCTCTAGCACAACCAACGGAAATCGTTATTGATATGTAAACTGGTCCTTTGATGATATTATAATAGAATTTCTATAATCTGTGGAACCCAACTAAAATAGAGTATAAAATTAACATAATCTGATCTTGGATATTACCTTGGGTACAATGCTTGAAATGAGAGACCTTTTGGGGTTAGTTTGCCATGTCAGACAAACAGTGTTGCATGTACACTACAAACTATAGCAACTTACTAAGAGATTAGTGAATAGAAGTGGCATGGTGATCAGAAATGTGATGAACAAGATATAAGTAGTTGGAGTGTAGAGTAGAGCACTGCCTTGGTTGAAGGTGGCTTCAATTAAATCGAACTAGCTGAAGTAAGGTCTTGGCTACAGCATGACCAGGAGACCTGAATGCAGGAAGGCTCCCTACTTCCAGTGAAAAAGACAGGTGAAAACAATCAGTATGTAACATTTCCAAGTCATGTGTAACCTTAGTGTGAAAAATCAAAACTCACTACAGAAGAAGTTGGGCACACAAAAACAATGTAGTGGGGCACACCAAGGGCTAATATCAGCACTAGTGGTATAGAAAAATCATCTTCAGGAATGTGACACAGGTGCTAAGAAACATGTTGATTGGGCCAGCTATTATATAGGGCATGTATTTGAGGATGAAGATGAAGTTGATCCAGGAGAGGAACACTGTGAAGGCTCCTATCTGCCACTCATTGTCATTAGCTGTATGAAAAAGTGGGTAGTTTTAACCCATTTTGGTTACCTCAGTTTCATACCCTTTTCCACATGATTGGACAGTTCCATTAGCAGTATTCTTCCATGACATTTACTAATGTTCTGGAAAGCCAAATCAAGTTCTTAATCTGTTCGGAATCTAAAGCAGGCAGTGGGACTCCACTGTGTTTAACAATGCATGCAGACAAGTAAGAGGAAACTGAGGTAACCAAATGCAGTCAAAACAACCGAAATTTCTTATCAAGAACGTTACTATGTTTTTGATGGGATGCTAGGTAGCTTGAAAGTGTAAAGAGCATGTGTGTCAGTTTGTAGCTACTGCTGCAAAACCCCAGTGGCTCAAGCAACTGCACTGTCAGCAGAGTATCTGCAAGTTTGGTTTTAGTCTTGTAGTGTTAGTCAAATGCACTCCCACTCTCTTGGCCTTTATCTGTGGCTCTTAATACATTGAGTAAACATTAAATACTAGGTCAATTGTTGACACAGTATTTTGATGCAATCTGCCAATGCCAGTTCACAACAAGATGAAAAGTGCAGATAGAATTGAAGAACTCACCTTGGCATTCAAAGTTACTACCTGCAACAACATAAAGTCCATGCACTCAATTGGGTAATTTAAATAAACTACTTCTTCATGATGGCTGTGACCGTCACCTGGCATGTTGGGGCCTATACACACAAACAGTCTCAGCTAAACAGTCTACATACAGATCGAGCTTCGTCCGTTTCTATTCACAGTGAGAGCTCACCTTTAGCTGTGGTTTCTACGTAGTGAGCAGCCAGCATGCACAAATGATGATTCAGTTCTTCCCCTTCATGCCATTTCCCATGCCACCACTAGAGTCAAATCGAAGCCAGCCCAGCATGCTTTTCCTTCCTCAACTCCCATGGATTGTTTGCTGTGGCCTTTGCTACTGCCTTGGTGCTTGGGCAAAATCCAGCACAGTTCTGTTTGACCAGGCAGAGATCTTGGAAAGATGTCAATGTTCCCCGTCAAAGAACAATGAAGAAGAGTAAAGAAGATTAAAACACAGGACATAGTACCAGTTTTCTGTAGCTGCCGTTTTCCTAAGATTTGTGGCACACAGATGATGAAGTGCACACGTTGCAAAATGTAGAACTTTGTGTTAAAGTTGACTCTAAGTACCTGATCCTCCCAAAGCACAATGGTATTGTAAGTAGTAGCTATTGCATCTTGATATGAGTGTAGTTGCTGTATTACAAACGTGCATGCTGTTATCTATTACTAAAATTTTATGGCAATCTTAAGTGAATCGTGAAGCATGTTGTGGACCACTCAAGATTTCCAAAGTCTGACTCCCCTCCAAAGAGCTAAACTTGATAGGATGAAAATTTCCAGAGAGGGACCTTTTTTTATGGGGACTGTATTTCCAGTAATTTTCTGGAGACCACTGCCCAGAAAATAATATTATGCTGTTACCTACATAAGTCGGATTCAACTGCGATTACAATACCACTTATTTATAGGCGTCACATTCTGCCATAAACTTGGCCATAAAATGTATACATATAATTATTCTCACAGTCATTATAAAGTGTAAAATACTGATTTGCATCTCTAGTTACTAGCAAATAATTTTAGTGTACAAAAAATCCATATTGTTATTAGCTATATGCATAACATTGTGCAGTTGGTCTATGTTCAGTTAATTGAGCTACTAGTTCTACAAATGAAAGCATAAATATAATCTTATAAACCAATGTGATATGAATTGATTTCACCCACAATCAATTTCCTCCAATGGATATCAGATGTTGCATTAACTTTGCCATGTCTTCCTTCAATTTAGCAACGTCATCTCTCACCATATCAGCCGGCTTTATATGTACCTGTATAGAGAGTAGTGATGCTCAGTAATGACTTTAAAGTGGATACTGCTGGGATCACTATTGCATGTCCAGTATATGAAGCATCCATATATAATTCAGAGGGTTCCTGATACATATCATATGTATACTCAAGCTATTGAGCACAATATTATGTGGCTGCATTTCCAGACCTTGCTGTACATTGGCAAGGAAGGCGAGTACAATGAGTAACAATGCTAAATAAAATATCCCCTTGTTAAATTCAGTGGCTGTGGTGGACAATCTTGTAAAAGAGTTTGATGAGTATCTGCAATATCTAGTAAATTTTGTAAAGTTCAGATAGCCTTGTTTCCAGGTCACACTCAGCTTTTCGTCACTTTGCATGTGGGGAGAGCCTGGGAACATGACTAATAGGCCAATGTTTGGGACCATCCACATTTATTTGGGTAATGATAAAGCTCACAATTCAAGGAGTCCGAGATAAGGGGTTCACTGTATTTGGATCTGACATGTGGTGAGATGAATTACTGATTAGAAAAATCATAGTGAGTTCAGTAATTGTAGGCATGCTTGAACAATCGATAGCCGGTACCCTATTTTCATACAACGCTGATTGTGAAGCCAAATTGTATTAGACACTTGGTGAGTGTGTGAGTGTTGTAATGAGCAAAGTGCTGTCATACCATACCTACCATCACTGTAGTGTAGATTTCTTCATTTTGTTTCCTGCGTTCCTTTGCTATTTTAGCATGAGAACGGTAGTCTTTAGAATTACTTGGACTATATGTTGTTTTGCAGTGCATGTCCCATTGTTCATGATGCTTAATCCCACACTGTTGCAGTAGTTGTTCCAGTCGTTTTTTCATCCCCAATCGTTCCAGGATCATCAACAGTCCTTTCATTCCCCATTGTTCCCGAATCAAAACCACCTATGGGATAAAATTTAATAGGTAGAACACAGCATATTATCTCCTAGCAGCAATAACTGAGAAATTTTCGATAATTCGTCTCGTTATTCATGACTTGCTGATAGTGTATTAGCAGCTGAACCCTATATGTCACTATAAATAGGGCACAAATATAAGTGTAGAAATTTTCTGTGGGCCCCCAGCTTCCCACCATGATTATATACTCTGGTCCTGGGGCAAATTTGTGCATACCCTATGTGCCTTGCATAGCATGACTAATATCTAGAAAATGGATATGGACTATACTGGAAGAATGTTGAACATTGTGGGGGTGAGCCTGAGCAAACAGTGTGTGCAGAGCAGCACTGAGCTGGTTGTTTAACTATATAGCTAAGCTTGACCAGCACAGTTCCAGATCCCAGCCAGCAGCAAGCTTTGTCGCTCTCCCACTCGCTGTGATCAACCTAAGTTGCCTCATGTACAAGTCATTAGAGGGAAGTGTTATTAAATGCAAAGAATAGTTTGCCATAAAGTGGTATCACACCAATGCAGCCATTTGTTTTGTCTAGGTATCTCTACTATAACAGTGTTGCATTGCAGAGTGTGACTGAGATGTAGAATATGTATGGCTATATAGATACACATAAATACTAGCTGAGAATATGAGCCCATAGTAGTGATTGGTCGCCTTTTACCTCACTTTTAGACCACACCTCTTATTGCGTCACAATCTGATAGCATGTTGTGAATATGGAGTCCAGGGAAATTTAGATGAATGTAAGTTACTACTAACCCGAAGTTTAAGAGTAGTAAGCTCTGCATTCTCTTTTATTTCCTGAGTTTCTCCAACAGCCAAAGCATTCTGCATAGTGATAAATAATATTGAATGCAATTTGACAGTCAAAATTAGCGGAACTCCTACATAATAATGCAAAATCCATGTCTATGTACATCAATACATTAGTTGAAGCCACATTAGCTTGTTCCTAGTTTATCATACTTTACTGGGCTTCTCCCAGGACCTTTTATGTGGCAGAATTTTGATAATAACAGAAGGTCCCCCAGTCATGCCTTTTAAATGTGTTGTGCTCTGTATGGAGATTGTAGTTTATTGCTGCTCTGGAAGGCTCAGGAAGTACTATATCAGTCCAGGAAAAGGCACTTACTACAGTATGCCAAGGTGCCATACATCAATTAGTTGGGAAACTTTCACTATGCAGTGCCTGCAACAAGCTTGACTATAATTCTTATATCGAGTGCAACAAACAGGACCTGGTACTAATTTTTTTAAAGGGTGCGACCAGAATTTCCTGTTATCAAATTTCACCATGTATATGGTACAACACAATGGTTGTAGACTTGACCCCAAGTGCCTGGTGTTTTGTATCCACTGCAATGCAGCATAAGAACAACTACTGGTGTAATTTCATTTAGAGTCCTATGGTTAAAACATTCCAGCATTTGTGGACAAAATTGAATATGTGAATAAGCACAAACGTACTGACTTAAATCTAAATGTACATATTGCCATGCATGCAGGAAATGTAGTGTTTGATGTGTTTTAAACTAAAATACTAGTCTCACAAGCCAGCCCCAACCAACCACAATGAAGATTGCTTACAGTAACAGTACTGAAAGTGATCTGTGCTGGGGTTTGTTGTGAGCGCAATATATACTTCACTCAAACCACTGTTCTAGTACATATGGATTGTAACACTGTGGAGTTAATTTTTGCAGAGTCTATCCTGTTTATCACGGCTGTAGCATAAACTAGAATGCTTATGCTGACATCATCCTCTGCTAATCCATTAAAACCTCCCTTCATGCAGCTTTAAACATAGTACGATTCCATTTGCACATGTTGTACATCGCATACAGCAGCAACTAAAGGCACTTACTACAGTATGCCAAGGTGCCATACATCAATTAGTTGGGAAACCTTCACCATGCAGCATTTAGCATACTGTAGCAACTAACCAAGAGGTTGATGAATAATATTGGCATGGTGATCAGGAAGGTGATGAACAGGATGTAGCTGGTTGGAGTGTAGAGTAGATCTCCTTTGTTGAAGGTGTCCTCAAAGTCAAACTCCCCAGCTAGCTGAAGTAAGGTCTTTACTATAGCATGATGAGGAGATTGGAATGCAGGAAGGCTTTCGTTTTTCTGTAGACAAATGAAATAAGATATACTTGCCTAAATAATGGACTATAAAGAGCATACATTGCAAATCGTAGCTAAAATGGAAGTGTGCACACATACAAATATTATTATGCTGTTTGGAATGAATGTCATTCCACATGCAGCGTAGATGGTTGGCCTGAAGTTAATAGTCTGTGGTTGTACATTGGCAACTTACTTGTGTACGCACAAAGACCATGTAGTGGGGCACACCAAAGGCCAATAGCAGCAGAATTGGTAGTAAAATCAGCCTAAGGAATGTGACACAGATGCTAAGGAACATGTTGATTGGGCCAGCTATTCCGTAGGGCATGTATTTGAGGATGAAGATGAAGTTGAGCCAGGAGAGGAACACGGCAACTGCTCCTATCTGCCACTGCCAAGGGGTAGAGCACCAATATTCCTTGTCAAAGCCATAAATGAAGATGACGGTTGAACTGAATAAAGCCAACTGAAAGTAGTTGTCAACATCTTTGAAGTATTTCCATCTTCTTTCAATAAGCTGCAGGACTTCCACCAAAAATCCAGCAGAGGAAAGGAAGTACAGAAGAAAGACTGTTGCTGCTAAAAGTATCTGATAACCACCAGTTTGACCTACAATGTGGCGTGGAAAAACTTCTATTTAGTGACAAGTACATACATGTAGTACAAATTATGTCCTATCTCCTACCCCCACCCCCCTCCTAAGAACAAGTTAGTAAAACAGCATTTAAATTTGTGGTGTCAATTTCATGGCCAAAACATTTGTCTGTCTGATTCATCTCTACATAGATATACATACATAGACAGTATCATCTGATAATTTGAGGTCACAAAATGAATTAATGTATGAAAAAATTTGTCACAAAGAGCTCACCTTGGTACTCAGAGCTAGTCCTAGTTGTGTATGGTAAGAACACAGCAGTGGATCCTAATTTTAGAGAATAGAGAGAAATTAACCACTCACTTCTGCAGTGAGTATACACTTGTTGGAATGTATGCAGAAAAAGAGGTCTTCTTCCAGACATGGGAGTTATTTGAATTTTCATAGTGCAATCCTGGGAGTAGCTACTACATACATACGTACATACATACATACATATATGTACATGCATACATACATATATGTACATGCATACATACATATGGACATTAACATTTAATTTACCACAGTTTATATCTCTATAGAGCCTTTTACTGGCTGTACAGACATACTGATATCGGTTTTCTCAACATTAATACTGTAGACTCTGGTTAACTCTTGAACCAACGTAGGCTATTTACTGGAAGTCATTTTAGGCTATGGATAGCTTCTTTGGTCCGTATTTCCACTTCTGCTTCGAGCTAGCACTGGAAACTTGTGCCAATGCTTCTTTGACACATTCTCTGTGGGTTCATGACCCTAACCACACCCACTCATTAGCGAGCTTTCAATGGTCAGGGCTCTCTGACCAGCAAACGCTCAGCCTGACTGAAAACTGCCTACAGATCTGAAAATGGTGCCCCCAAAGGGAGAGAGGAATGGTTTCTGCACCCATTTGTGTCAACAAGGTGAGAATGGTCCAACCAGTGGTGACCAAGGCTGTTCTGCAGATAGCCAAGGCAGCCGCCATGTGCACGGCATGTCATGATCATGAGAACCCTGGTGACAGATACAGTCAGGCTGTGTCACACAGACTTGGCTGTCACCAGGCTTTTTCATGGCTGTTAATGATATTCATAGCCTTATGATGACGTTCATGACACACCTGACATGACTTACAGTCAGTGAAGTGTTTGACAGAGATTCAAGTTTTGTGTGCCAGCTACATCTGAACTTCAGACTCCAAATTTCGGTTCTTTTACCTACACTTAATCAATGCATGCACTTATGAATCTAAGTAATAAGCAGATGTGTGTCTAATAAAGGTTATGCACTAAATAAAGGGCATAATTAAAGTTGCACCTAAAAGGTGTTGGCATGTGATATGCAGTGTGACAGGTAGCTGTGCAGCATGTCGATAGACATGCTACGAACTATCATCTGGTGAGCATTGACTTAGAATTCATCCTCTTCAAAGTGAGTGTGATTTGCGGCAATCATGTAATAATGGCAATATGTGAGACTCCACAGTTAAGAAAATTTCTTGTCTCACAAGCCACAAAGGGTGTGG
>OX422183.1:14815811-14928840 GCA_949130485.1 Agelas oroides | reverse complement strand
CATGTGCACAATCAGAAGTTTAGACTGTGTTGATTATCTGGTTTTGGGGAGAAACTGACAGAAAGAGAAAGAATGGGAATACAAAAATTAAAAGCAATGTTTAAAAACAACAACAACTGGTATGTATACTTACTCTGAGATTTAGAGTGAACTTTTCTCATGATCAATATGCAAAGGAATATTACTGCCGTCACCACAAGAATCAGCCCTCCGCCTCCTGCACCGCCAGCAATGGCAGAGACTGTGTTGTCTGGGAGGGATGTGAAAGAGTAAAATATGTTTTCTCAGACTAACTGGGTTAGGCTAGGTTTGGCTGCCCTGGAAGCCAGCAATCATTATGTCTGAGAATTTGCAGGGACTGTATAGTCACTTAAGTTGACCATTGTAGCATACTCTGCGAGTATAAATATCCATAGAAGTATTTGCAAACATGAAATGTTGTTTCAAACACCAATACAGCAAGATGTAAAATAACAGAATATACCATATGACAGAATTAAGGTTAAAATCACTAGTGGTATCATTTATTTATGCAGGGTCACCCCAAATGTACATCATTGTGTAATTTGCTAACCTTCGTGTAGAGTTGGGTTGATGTTTTGTGTTGATGGTACATCTGAGAAGGTATACAGCAAAAGAGGTTCCAAACACATGACAATATTACAAGGTGCAGGTTCTGCATCTTCTGTGACCTCCTGACCTGGCATGGAGCCAAAGGAGTATCCCTTACACCATACAGTGCATGCATGTCGTATATGTCAGCAGACTCACTATACTATACAACCAAAACAAGATAGAAAAGTATACTTCCATAAGTTCTGCGACGCATTCTTACCAGTATTCAGTTGGTCAGGTTCGGAGGATGGAGATGTCCAGTTCAGTGCAGCAGTAAGGAACAGAGCTCTGCTGTGCCAGTCTACAGTACCATCTGCCTCAATATCATACACTGCCACATGGTACAGTCCTCCCTCCAGATTCTCAATGCAACCCGTCACATTCAAACTTTCACCTTCTCTTTCAATCCTAAGACCAGTAGTGTTGGTTACCGCAGAGTCATGGTTCTCAAGAAGGCTAATATAGCAACCCTGAGCACTTGTCCCTTGCGCAAATACACAGGTGATGCAGATGGAGTCAATGATGCTGCCTTCAGAGATTTCTGCCTCCTGCACTCCATATGTACCTATTTGTACAGGTGTGTGTATAAAGTGTTGTGCATGTATAAAGTGTTGTGCGTGTGTCAGTACGTCAAATTGAGAAACACTGGGGCACTGATGAGAGGTGAATTACATTACATTTTGTACATAATTATGTAGGTGTTAGTCTAAGATATTTCATCTGCACAGTGTAAAATGACCACCACTTTCAACCATTTTGAAATCCTGATACGTAAAAGCAAGGTTGTAGATTAGATACTTTTCAGTTATAGTAACTGCCTGCATGAATAGGAACAATGGCTGCGCTGTCTGCATGCGTGTGGTTGCACACCACTGTCACTTAAGTTGCATGACACAGGGACTGTCTTTATAGAGGTTTGCGTGATTTTGTGAGACTATTGAACAATTAAACAGCATGAGTTGGTTGTGAAACTGAATGTGGATAACATCTGTACTTATATAAATTTGTCAACCGTTTGTACAGCAGACAGTGTGTGAAACTGAATGTACTAAAACCACCACATTACAATTTCCTAAGCATCTTTCAATATAAATTATGTTGGATTTGTAGTGCTATAACTTGTCACATTCATGACTAATACATCCAATAGTACCAAGAGTGCAACGGCAACATAGGTAATGCTCATTCACTGACCAAAAGTAATGTTGCTGGAAGAGTTAAACACTTTGTGGTTTTGGACTCTTGCGGTAACGTGACACTTGGGGAGCAGATGTGGAATAACTAGTGTCACTGTGGAGTTTACAATGGTTGGCTCCAGCATCAGTGGTCCCTGGTGGTGTCTGGAGTCCGAGCAGTCACTCCACGTCTCAACAAGAAATAGTTGTAAACTATCTTGTAATCTTCGAAGAAAACAGGTGTCTTGTATCTGCATAGAAATAGCAGTTACCAAGTGTGTGACTATAGTTTTGTTTACATAACAAAGTAGCTACATGCATGAGTCCCAATCAATTATACCTTGAATATTAGCTGCACATGTGGTGTACCAGATGCAGCAAAAGTGACAGATACTATCACAGATTTTCCTTCTGTAAAGAACAGAATGATGATAAGCATTCAGTACACTTAACAATGCTACCATGATAGGGTCAGCTGTGAATATATAGCTGCATACGTACATGTACCACTATACAAGTGTTCTTGACGCAATAAAATGTGAGCAAATGTAGAGCAGCATTTTATGTTCCTCACCAGTAGAGTTATGCCTGTACAGCAATGTAGTTCCATTTCCTTCACCAAGATCATCCCATGCTGTAACCCTAAACTGTACATCATTGCACGGATTCTCAAGAGTGTATTCTCTCATCGTTGTATTGAAGTAAAGCTCTGTACCAGTGTGAGGGATGTTGACGTATACAGTGTAAATAATATTACGAGAAGCACTGCTGACATTTGATCCAGGAGGAAGATTCCATCGAAGCATTAAGTTTCTACAATCTTCTGAAACTTCAAGAGTTAGATTTGTTGGAGGTAAAGGTCGTCTCTTCACATGAAATGTTGCAGTAGGACTGAATCCATCTCGTCCACCAAGTACAATTGCTACACAGTAAATCGAGAGTCCATCATTCTCTTGGCTTGCATAGACAGTCAGGCTTGATTGACTCCATGTTGTATTTATTGGAGTTTCATCTGTAGCAGTAATTTGACGATTCTGTACTTCAGGAGCAGTTGATGGGATATTATTTATATACCAAGATATGAAGTGGTTCTCTGTTGCAGCACAGTGGAAAGTACCAACACTGCCCAATCTTGCAGTATAGGATAGGGGTGTGATAACTGTTGCAGCAACATAAAGAATATCATGTATGTAGCACTAAACGTGGCTAACTAGCACTTTTGGGAGTTTAATAGCAGAAACATCTACTATCATATTCTTGTTTAAGTAGTTAAATAGATGTATAGCTGTGATCAACTGTGTGATCTCGTGCTTACGACTCTGGCTTCCTTTCACTGGGGAGCACCGTACACTGACAGTGTGATACAGGCTACACAGCAACTAACACAATAACACTGTGGCCATATACCCAGTGCTTTTATGACAAAAGGGGGACAATTCTTTGCTCCATTACTGGATGGATGCATGCTGGCTGATTAGAAAATGCAAAAAAAATTAGCTACAGGCAAATCGGCAATTTGTAGAGTACTAAATACTCAGTGAACAGAGAGGAACACAAGCTAAAAAGAGAGGTAGATAATTATACTTCGAACCTGCTGTCTGAGTTCTATACGGAACAAACATCGACACTAGAGTTAGTAGTTGCAGTGCTGAAGATTCGCCGATCATCTTGAAGCGCTGTATCAAATCGTCCAGGAGCGCATATTAAATTGCGCAGCTGAGGCTGGCGCGCGCCCGAAGTATATTAATAGCTTCGTTGTTGTGAACCCTCCTCACCCTCCTCCCTCTTCGTCCCTCCCCTCCCCTTCCCTCTCCCTTTCCCCTTCCTCTTCACCCCTCTAAAGAAGTTCAAGCCGATTTTTGATTGTTCTAGTACCATTTTTGAAGTATATACTCCACTAATAATTGTTCTCCTGCCTTCTCCCCCATCCTACCCTCCCCAACATCACAATTATTATAGATGCCACCCCCAGCCTCACATAGCTATCTGCTTTGGGAAGTGGCCGGGGCATATGCACAGATATGGAAAACAAGAGTGTATGCAGCTTAGCACACAACAGCTAGGATATTCTGCGCCCTTGAGTGAATCAGGTCAATGAATGTGAAAGTGAAACTATAGTTAACCAGACTGCCTTATATACCAACATCACTACAACTCATGTATACAGTGAAGTTCAAGACTGCCATTGGTGGTGGATTGGCTGGAGGTCTGCAGTTGTGCACACTCCCCTTTAGCTACACAAGCAAGACAAGATAAGAGGCAGGGGTATTAGTTCTTTCAATTGGAAATAAGACTGTTTTGTTACCCATGAGCAGCTGCATGGAACATAGCTACATTAGTTCTTTGGAAATAAGACTGTTTTGTTACCCATGCATTAAGCAGCTGGATGGAACATAGCTATATACATTAGTTCTTTGGAAATAAGACTGTTTTGTTACCATGCATTAAGCAGCTGGATGGAACATAGCTACATTAGTTCTTTGGAAATAAGACTGTTTTGTTACCCATGCATTAAGCAGCTGGATGGAACATAGCTACATTAGTTCTTTGGAAATAAGACTGTTTTGTTACCCATGCATTAAGCAGCTGGATGGAACATAGCTACATTAGTTCTTTGGAAATAAGACTGTTTTGTTACCCATGCATTAAGCAGCTGGATGGAACATAGCTACATTAGTTCTTTGGAAATAAGAATGTTTTGTTACCCATGAGCAGCTGCATGGAACATAGCTACATTAGTTCTTTGGAAATAAGACTGTTTTGTTACCATGCATTAAGCAGCTGGATGGAACATAGCTACATTAGTTCTTTGGAAATAAGACTGTTTTGTTACCCATGCATTAAGCAGCTGGATGGAACATAGCTACATTAGTTCTTTGGAAATAAGACTGTTTTGTTACCCATGCATTAAGCAGCTGGAACATAGCTACACTGCACACAAAGTCTAAAGCTAGTGGCTCTCAAGCTATCATTGCTGTACAAATCCTGTGCCTTATTGCTGCACTGGCAAACCCAGAGTGCTGCATGTGTTTTGGTTCTTTTTCACAGTTACAGTTGATGAGACTGCCAAGGGACCAAGTAGTGTTGGAGTTTAATTAGGTGTGTAGATGCACAAGGACCTGACAGCACATGAGGAATTCACAGTGGCTCACTCACGACAGGATCACTGCATGCTACAGCCTTGGTGGCCATCACTCATGCTGCACTTGAGTTAACAAAAAGCTTTATGGCCAATGCTACGATACAGTTAGCACAATGAGCAGTGCAAAGAAAGGTGTTGTCACAGTCATTGCCAACAAGGAGTCACATGCTAGTAGTATCTTCACCCACTGTTAATGCATGCCACAAGGAGTTGATGATGCAACAGCTGTGTTCCACTTTGGAAGCAGTTACACAAATATTCAAACTCATCAGGAAGTCATCGATCACAAGCTTGGTTATTGTTTACCTGCTAGTGTTTTTTGTGTGCTCTGTCTAACAAGATGGGATGTGCATGTTGTAAATGGGAGCGAGGATTATTGGTCAGGGATTGATACTTGAATACACTTTTTTGACTTTCCATTTGGCAATTCACTTGGAATGAACTTGACTTAGAAATAGGTTACTTAAAAAAGCTCTTGTAAATGAAGTGTTCTCATTACAAAAGGATTGTAGCACATCCAAAGTGAAGGCCTTCTGGAGCTGAAGAACTTCATACTTAGGGTCTTGCTGCATGAAGTTACCATTCAGTGTGATGCAGATGATGTGTGGGTCTTGTCTGAGATATCTGTTGCAGAGAGAACTGAATGGTAGGTTCAAAATGTTCAGCTCACAGATTTCTGTTTGTCTTTTAGAAGAAACCCTCAAATATAGATCTCCTTATCCTTCGCACCTCTCAACCCGTGCTGAATCATTAGTGCCCCTTCATTTGAAATACCAATTGTCAGTCTCCATTTTACATGTGTTACATAGTTGTCAGTCCCCACAGTGGTAGGCCTTGACATTCTAGAATCTTCCTTTCCTTCACAGCTTTGCAGTCAGCAGACATATTAAACAGTATAATTTTGTTGCCGTCCACCAGCCTGTCCCTTGTCCTAGTTTTTGCTCTGTTTGGTGTATGACTGTACAAGGCATTGCTGAAGATCAGCGTACTTTGCTGATGCAATATTTTTAAAGAACAACTAGCTATCCATCATCATCATAATTTGAAGTGACAGAACTAAGTTAGCAACTAAAAAAAAAGCTTCACAGCAGCACTTTTTCCGAGTTTTTGACACGGAAATTTGATGTGAGTTGGCTGAAACATGGAAAGCCTAGTTCAACAGTTCACTCTTTTATCAGATTCACCAAACTGTGTCATGTCAAGCCTAGCTATCATGAGTAGCAACCCTGACCCCAACATTTTGCAGGCTTGGCAAACTTGAGAGAGTATGTAGGAGAAGGAGGGTGAGATGATCTGACAAAGCAGAAATACTGTGTATATGCTCTGAGTCACCACATCACTTTTGGTGCTAGTCTCGTGCCCAGACCCCACCTTCTCACAAGGAAATGGGTCTGGTGACTAATGAGTGCTTTCATGGTTGCACCGAGTCAGCAGTCTCGAGCGAGCATTTTTAGAACCAAAACTGTTGACTTGGTAGCTACAACCACCAAAAGCACTGAGTCAGCAGTCTCAATTTTTGAGTGAGCATCTTTATGGTGTAGAGCTATTTTAGTGGTTTGTTCAGAACCAAGACTGTTGACTTGGTAGCTACAACCCCAATGCTCAATATCCTCAGTGGCTTCTCAGTTGGCTCCTGCGCATAAATGAAAGAAGGTTATCTGACACCAACTTGAGTTCGGAAAATAAGTTCAGCCGCTCAGTTCAGCCTCAATGCAGGTCCTCAGAGATCACTGATGCAGTGGGAAACACACCTACTCACATGTACTTCTATACATTTTCATGCTCAGTTTCACCTCTGGCTGCTCTCCTAAGAGTATATTTTTGGGGGACTGAGGTAGCTAACTAGATGTCAACAAACAACTTAACCAGTATTAAACATTTATGTTTATGCCAATTGCGCACAGAGCAGCAGAACGCAATGAATATCGTCAATGTGAATCTCCGGATTCAGTCCAAATATAGTCCAGTCCAGCGGCGGGCGCGTCTGGGCATGGGATCGAGACTACTCTTTGACCTTTGTAACCTAGCCTCGTTCCCAGGCCGTTCCCGGCTCCAGTTTTGATCGCTTGCAGTATAAAAACGGAGGGGAAGGCCAGGGAGAAAGAGTCACGTGCGTGACGTCAGGTAGACGTGAGGGTAGACGTGAGGGCCGGGGGGGCGGTGCCCGACGAAGAATCTCGAGGTCCTTCTTGTAATATCTTGTCCAAGAACTTGAGACTGTAACATTCGAAAGACAGCGTCAATACAGCTCATTGTATGGTAGACTCGAGGCTGATCAACGCAAAGTTTGTGAATTACAACGATCGGGCACCGCCCCCCCTCACGTCTACCTGACGTCACGCACGTGACTCTTTCTCCCAGGCCTTCCCCTCCGTTTTTATACTGCAAGCGATCAAAACTGGAGCCGGGAACGGCCTGGGAACGAGGCTATTTGTAACCCGCGTAAAATGTGCATGTTCGTGAAACCTTGCAAAATATAATTTGGAGAGGAAAGCATGATCGCACGCTGAGTTTGAAAGTATGTCGAGAGGCAGATGACAGATCAACATGAGGATGATCGGCTGTCAATAATCACTGGACTGGACTACTGGAATGGACTACTGGAATGGACTACTGGACTGACCTTTTTTGCACTAAAAATCATTTTTATGGCCTATAACGAGATTCCCTTACCTGTAAAACTGCATCCTGCTTTAGATCAATCAGTAATATCTTCATCTATCACAGGACAGACTTAAAGTTAAAGTGAAGATCATGTTATTGTTATTGCTACAAGAGAAGGCAGCCTGCATGTGTCCAACTCGTGTGATGGCTCGGTTCTAGCATGAATAGCTCCATACCCAAGGCTCTTGGGAGGGGGAAAAGTCATGAGTACAAGGCTATTGCGTAGATAGTAGAGTATAGTGCAACCAGTGCCAGTTGCAGAGCTGTCAGACCCGGGCAGACAACACGCGTGGCGGAGCTGCTATGTTGCAGCTCTGTTTCCGCGCAATATAGTGATCAGAATTTTACCTGGGCAATGCCCGGGCTTGCCCGGGTGTGGAACCGCCTATGAGTGCAATGTAGGTTTACTCTGTTTCTAGAAATCGAAGATCACAGTTGCTCTGGCAGGTAGCTGCTTACACATTCTCACTCATTGACGGTATCCTGAAGCATACATGACTGTGGTACCTACCAGCAGTGAACATGATCACTCTTCTCAACCAGGAACTGAGCTATCAACCCAGCTTATGTGCTACCGTCTCAAGCGACCCAGTAAGACACTAATCTGTGTCTATATTACGAATGCTGGCAGTTGTTGAACTTGCTGTATTGTACTTGCTGCAGAAACAGATTCATGCCAGAAACCTATATAATGCATGTACTGGCAGGAAAATCTCATTATAGGCCATAAAAATGATTTTTAGCACAAAAAAGGTCAGTCCAGTAGTCCATTCCAGTAGTCCATTCCAGTAGTCCATTCCAGTAGTCCAGTCCAGTGATTATTGACAGCCAGGATGATCGCCATCATGATTTTGTCAGTGCAGTTTGTAGGGATTACAGCATGTGAGGAGCCAGAACTATGATGTTCGATTATTTTACATGTTTGTATAAAGTAAAGCGTGGCTGTTCCGACAGTATGGGTGAAATTTCGATCCAAATTGTGTCGACGTAGCGGTCAGCAAGCCTGTAAACGTGCACAGCCACTTTGTTACGCTTTTTAAAAACTCAGTCAGTGGCTGTGCATGTAGCAGACGTGGTGATCTACACCGACAACATTCTCCGACTGCTAGGACTTTCAAATTGTCGGGAATACCTTACCATCAAAAGTAAAAGCCAGATTAAAGGGCCACAGATACTGTATATATACAAGAGTGTTAGGAATTTCATTCCATTTTGTGAAATGTATTCTGTTTCCCTTATATAGATACCGCTATAACTCCTACAATAGGGGAAGCTTTTTATGGTGGTGTGGTCAACTTTACCTGTAACACAAGTTTATCTGAAGTATTCTGGATAGAAGATGGTCGATCTGTTCGGGGAAACATTACTTCCGTAGATGGATGGACCCTTTCCATACATCAAGTTACTGTCGCGAAAAATGCCACAGTTAGCTGTTTTGCTGAACCTGCTGAAGATGAGGTTGATACTGCACAAATAATACTTCTTGAAGGTTAGTCTTATAGCCTTGCTCCCAGGCCTGCCCACCGTACAGTTTTTGATCGCTTTACAGTATGCAAAAAAACAACAACGGAGGGGGAAGACCTGAGAGATCTTGTCACATGCACAGTGATGTGACATAAGAGGTAGACACACGGGGTGGCGGTGCCCAACAAAGAATATTGAGGCCCTACTTGTAATATCTTGTCCAAGGACTGGAGACTGGAACGTTCAAAAGGTAATGTCAAAACAGGTTTTCGGTAGATTCGAGGCTGATCAACACAAAGTTTTTGAGTTACAACAGTCTGGCATCTCACCTGTGTGTCTATCCTCTGTCTACCTGATGTCATTGCGCATGACCAAATCTCCTTCCTTCTCCATTTTTAATCTCGTCCCCAGACCCCACCCAGCTCATACAAGGAGAAGAGGTCTGGTGTCACAAGTCCAAATCCTTGGGCTAGCTCCAGAAGCGTGGAGCGGCCAATCAAATTGCAGAGCGGCATTTATTGGAATAATGCGGAAGTGAGAACAAGCACTTCAATCATACCGTGTTATGGGATCCAACACTGACCACTCTACATCCACAATTACAAGGCTTCAACACTTCCGCAAGCCTAAGGATTCAGGCTTTTGACACCAGACCCTTTCCTCGTGAGAGGGCTGGATCTGGGCACGAGACTACTCCATTTTTGCATTTTGCAAGTGATCAAAAACTGGAGCCGGGGAAGGCTTGAGAATGAGGCTATTAGTTTTGTGCCTAGACCTCCCTCAAAGCTCGTTCCCAGACCCTTCAGGATCTGGGAATGAGACCACTTGAAGGTTGACTGTTAACACTTACAAACCTTTTGTGCTAGCCATTGTCCTTAGCAACAGTTAACTCCTTATTTGCTGTCAGCTCATTCCCAGGCCCGCCCAGCTTTCTGTTGCTTGCAGTACGGAAAAGCTGGGCAGGGACTGGGAACAAGGCTAATTTGCTGTGACACCAAATGGTGTCATCCCACTGTGACTGCATGACATTAATTGTAGCCCTCGTACCCAGGCCGCATGGAGGAGAGAAACACGTGGGCTGGGTACGAGGCTACGTCAATTGGTGCAACGTACTTTGGAGATGCATACTTAGGTCCTCTGCAAGTAAAAAAGGTGGGATAGAGAAAAGTGGGTTTAGGTAAAGGGTGCTGTACATGTGGGAAACTGTTGTGGCAAAAGGCCATGGGTCGGCTCCAGGTGGACTATGTCTCTCCTTTGCACAAACAGTCGTATGAAAAATTGAGTCTGGGGGCAACTGATGTTTTCCACAACAGTATACAGGATATGCAAATGTATGCAACATGTATTCAGCTTCAGTTTTAGAGACCCACAAGGGCTTGTCCCAAGTGCATGTGGAGAGAGTTTCTTTTCTTGAAGCTAGTCTCATTCCCAGTCCCTCAGTTAGCAGACTGATGGTCTGAAAAAAGACTGTATTTTAAGATGGGAGCCCCAGACCAAATTTTTTTGCATGTGTGTTCTGAAGCCTCATTAGCCTCGTTCCCAGGCCTCCAACCCCTTCCCCCCCTCTGTTTCAATATATACATGGAAGCAGAAGAGCTACTCTTTTGTTCCTGTGTATTATATTGAACTCTTGATTGAACTCTTGATTGAACTCTTGATTGAACACAAACTGAAGAACAGAAAGCTTATTACAGTAAGCAGGTACTTAACAGGAAGCCAGTGCTAGTGTACTTAGCTGAGTGAACACTAGCAAAAGTCGCCCCTCTTTGCTGCTGTCTTTTCACAGCTTAGCATATTCACTGCTGATTGCCTACTTGTCATACTGTACAGATGACGGGTACAGATGACGGGTATAGAAGGCGGGTATAGAAACATATGGGAGGTGCACACTCTTAGTGTAATGAATTCATGATTGACACAAACTGTGAAACAAACAAAAAAAAAAACAGGGGAGGCCTCACCTCGTTCCCAGGCCTCTCCCGTTTTTTTTTGTTCTTCATTTTACATTCAGTATATACACAGTGGAAGAGCGGCGACAAACAGATAAGGCCTGGGAGCACTTATCATGTGAATGACGTCAGGTGGACTCAAGGTGCACATAGAGGGGGGGAAGGGGTCCACATTCACAGGCAGGGCCTCAGACGTTAACGAATCGAGAGTACTCTGCTTGACTGGTTAGAAACTTGCTCTCACATTTAGTACACACGCATTTGTAGTTGGGCACCCCTCCCCCCCCCACCCCACGTCCACCTCACATCCATGTGATAAGTGTCCCCAGGCCTTTCCTGTTTTTTTTTTGCCGCTCTTCCACTTATGTATTATACTGAATGCAAACTGAAAAACAAAAAATGGGGGAGGCCTGGGAACAAGGCTAGGGGAAGCCTGGGAACGAGGCTAAGGCCTCATTTAAAATAGGGTCTTAACACTTTCACAAAAAAAAACTGCCCCCAGCCCCCCACCCCCTCCCACCCCCAGACTAAACTATCAGTTACTAATGGTATATAAGACATGGCAATCTGCAAGCTGGCCATCTGTGATAATGGCCCATCTGATTGGGGCGACTGATTTATGTTTAGGTCCCAGTTTTCCTAGTGAAGGCGTGTCCAAACCCTAGCTTACAAGGCCGTAGGGTATGCACGAAAGCCTATAATTATGATGACTAGATTACTTACTAGTTGTGCTGAATGTAACCAATTTGATATCACAGTGTCTGTTCTCCTCCTTGGTGTCTGCAGGTCCTCCCACAATGAGGACACCTGTGACTACTGTGGCAACAGTCGCTGATGATGGTGGTATGTTTGTACATTTCCTTATTACAATGACACTTTGTATTTATATTATGGTGGGATGTGGCATCGAGGTATAATTGTGCTCCTTGCTTACAGTAGCTTCAGATCAACAAAAAAGATGTTTAGTGTTTAGTCTCGTTCCCAGACCCTCAGTACGGTACACGCACGTGAGAGCAGAGGGTCTGGGGTGCTACATGTGTACATGCTTGTTAGCACTCTAGTAGTCTAAAGGTGAAGACTTGCATGAGCATCTCAAGCACAATTATACCTTGTTGCCACGTCCCACGCAGCACAATTGAACATAGGCACAATCGTTGCATGTACACCATTACTGACATGCAGTATGCCTAGTTGATTGAATAATAAAATTCATGTGCATTTGCATGTCCTGAAACCAAGTCTGCCATGACATGTAAGTACGGTGATAGCCCAAACAGTTCTGACCTAGCCTCGTTCCCAGGCCTTCCCCACCTCCAGTTTTTGATCGCTTGCAGTCAATCAAAAACTGGACAGTGGGAAGGCCTGGGAATGAGGCTAGTTATGACCACTGTGGCAACTGACACTGATGGTATGGAGTGGTAGGTTTTGTGCATATACCATATTGAGAACTCACCCACTCCTGTTTTTAGTGAAGGTAAAAGGACTAGTGTGGGTGACACACAGTGGTGGGTGAAGTCCGAATTGATGGTAGTGGTACTATACTGTTGCACAGACTCACCCACTCCTATTTTTTTGTGAAACTGAAAAATAAACAACAAATTTGAGTGCATTTTGAGTGAAGTTCATGCGACCCTTGTACTAGCTTGGAAGAATTGTTTGTTTATGTTCTAATATCTCCACATTACATAATGTTATACAAACATTTAGCTCCCTAGAAACACCTCCAGTTGTGGGTCTTAGTTGTTGATGAAGGAAAGACAAGTACCATAAGCTCGCACTACTACACTAGCCTCGTTCCCAGGCCTTCGCGCGTTTGTCGCTTGCAGTACGAAATAATTCGCTCAGAATTATTTCGTACTGCAAGCGACGAACGCGCAGGGCCTGGGAACGAGGCTACTACTACACCCCCTTTGAGCAAACACCTTCGATCTCCCCTCTTTTACATACCCCGTTCTACATGGGTGGTTTTGGCCCGTTAAATTTATACACCCTGTGGTCTCTTTGTGCAGCTGTACATGTCCTTCAATGTTTGTAGCGATCGTAATCATGACAAGCTAGATTGTGTGAATTCACAGACAGGATAACATTGAATACATCATAACTTCAAGAAGCTACACTACAAGACTGTACACATGTAGGTCACTCACTCCTGCCTCTATCTGCAGTTTTGTAGTGGGAATTTCTGTACTGAAGCTGCAGTAGCTGTCTAGGCAGGACAAATGGCTCCATTGTGTGACATCTCTATGTGGCAAAGTACATATTCTCTGCGTTTATGACAATTTCTCTAAGCTGTCTCACGTTAAGGACTCCTGAATGGTTGCTAACAGACAGTTAGGGAGTGATAATCCCCGCTAGCTGCAGACTGCATGTCTGTGTGATGTGATCTGATAATATTTACTGATGAAGCCTTGGCTAGACTCAGATTTGCCCCCACAATGTTCTAAAATTCTACTATAGTTATCCTTTTAGATCACAGAGACGTAACTGATTTATAAGCACTCAGCGCTTGGGTGCTGCGAGCCCTCGTGTCTCATGCTTGTAAATTGGTTACATTCTTCAGGGTGTGATGTAACTAACACTCGTTGCAAGAAAACTATTATGTTGGCCAAGCTGGTACACCTTACCGTAAGCCCCGAAAATACGCCTTTACTAACTTTAATGGCCTGTAAGTCTTTCCATTGCCTCGAATTATGTGGCCTAAAACCCACATATCTAGTTTATAATATACCTATTATTTGTTCCAAAACAAACTTGTTGTGGTGTAATAGTGACATCATGGGTTCCAGAAGATACACTGATAATGTGTTTAGCATTGCACAAAAGCCTTTCTCCAAGTTGGTTTCAAACACTGTGTGTAGCAAAGACCAGGTTCTGTTTGCACGCACTGACTAAATTCTAGTGAGTCAGTTGCTTGTTTGTTAGGGAATCAAGGACTAATCTAGAACAGAAACTTATGTCTCTAGTTGTACTATAGTTGGCATCAGCATGCACTTACAGATGATACAAATTAGCTGTGCCAAATTTCCTTTTGGGGGGGAGAGCATGTCCCCATCTCCTGGACTAGGGGACTGGTAGCCTTATACCCAGGGCCTATGGTGCAAGGCTAGGGGACTGGGACAATATCTTGGAAGGTCATGGTACAATTATAAACATGCCGCTTAGCTGTTGCAACTTGTATCCCAGTGGTGAACATAAAGGCACCCTCCACAAAATCCCCCTTGTACAGTGGTTTCCTTGGTGACCTTATATATGAACGAGACACCTGCATGCAGCCACTGCTCAGCATGGCTTCTCTCCTGATAGAGAGGTACTTTTTTCCTAATAGAGTTATGATGACACATGCTGACTGGCAGACTGTGTGGCACAATGGGCTTAGTCTTCATCTCACTAATCATGCCTCCTTTAGTAGCGCTTTCTGTAGCACGACTTTCTCTGTTGCATTGTGTTCTGTGGCTTAGCCTGCCTACCTATCTTTCTTCAGATTCCATTGATTCATGCAGCTGTCTTTCTAACATAGCTGGCTAGCTAACATGAAAATCTATTTTAATGTAATGTAAAAAACTACATCGCACACACACACACACACACACACACACACACACAACACACACACACACACACACACACCAAATTGTAGGGTAGAATACACTTGTATGGATATGTATGTACCCAGATAAAATATGAACAGAAAGTTGTCATCGCAAGGTAGGCTCTTTCACACTCCCCCAATTAGCTCAACTGCCCACATCACTAATACAATAACAAGCTAACATGAAAATCTATTTTAATGTAATGTAAAAAACTACATCGCACACACACACACACACACACACACACACCCACACACAACACACACACACACACACACACCAAATTGTAGGGTAGAATACACTTGTATGGATATGTATGTACCCAGATAAAATATGAACAGAAAGTTGTCATCGCAAGGTAGGCTCTTTCACACTCCCCCAATTGGCTCAACTGCCCACTTCACTAATACAATAACAAGGTAATTTAGTGCCATTGGACGTCATATTGGCAATTAGTGTGCACTATGACACACCCAGTTGATACTACTACACTTGTGGCATAGCAACTTGTACATGGTTTGTATTTTAGTGGGCTGACAAAAGGTACAATCACACAATTGCTGTTTGTTTTTGCTTTTGTTTGTTTGTTTGTTTGTTTGTTTGTTTATTTTCTCACAACCACCCAAAGCTCATCAAGATCAGGGCATTGGAATGGAGTTGAAATGATTGTGGAACTAGGATGAATGGATGCGAATGGAATGTTAATGAGTATGTTTATATCAAGAATGGAATAGAGCAGAGTTGGAGTCCTAGGTGGAATTCCACAATTCCATACCAATTCCACCACTGGGCAAGCTCAAACTTGTGTTAGTATGTAACCAGCGTACGGGAATGTGCAGACAATGCAACATGTAGAGAAATCAGTAACTGTTTTGGCATATGACTTGTTGGACTAAGTGGAATGATAAGGAATTATGAAAAATTGGCATGCAATAGTTTGCCTGGAATTAGTGTGAATCGAATCCCCAGTCAGGGTTTCATACAGAGGGGGGGGGTGCTGGGATTCCCCCCCACAAGAAATTTGAAAATTATGATGTCATGATTGCCTTAACAGCTACAATAGGGTATACAACACAATAACAAAGCACAGCATAATTATAGGCTTAGCTGAATCTGACGGTTCTTGTCCTTAAATATGTCCAGAATTTCATTAAAACCCTAGCAGGTGCACCAACACATGCATGTACCCTTTGCACGCATGTATATTTCCCCTTCCCAGGAAAAATTTCTGTATGAAACCCTGGCAGTTGTAAGGATTTGAATTGGAATGGGACCTAAACAAGAGTGAACTGAATAGGAATTGAACTTAAGCTGTGGCTGAATGGATGTGAATTGAATGGTTCTCCTTTATGGTCTCCATTCCCTGATCAAGATACTGACTGGTGTAGTGGTTGCCCCAGGCTTTCCAGTTCAGTTTTGATTTGCTTTACAGTATGCAAAAACAGAGGGAGGTGGTCTGAGAGCATTTATCAGGTGTGTCTACTTATATATGTATAGACAGAGTGGGGGAGGGGTGTGATCGAGCTTGATGTTTTTCTTGTAGTATCTGCCCAAGCACTGGAGTTGCTAAGTGGAAAACTGCGAGAACTGTCTAGCCTGTTCTTCGGTTTGCGTTCAGTATAATACACGGAAGCGGAAGAGCAAGCGAAAACGTGGAAGGCCTGGGCTCATTCATCACATGAATGACGTCAGGTGGACGCAAGGTGGACATAGGGAGGAGGGGCCGATAGTTAAATATGTACGGATTAAATTGAAAAGCGAGTTTCTTACCCGTGAAGACGAGTAGTTTCAACCATGCTAAGGTCTGAAGTCCAGAACTGCGGTTGAACGCTTGAACGGATGATCCAGTGCATTGATTTTGTGATTGGGCCCCTCCTCCCTATGTCCACCTTGCGTCCACCTGACGTCATTCATGTGATGAATGAGCCCAGGCCTTCCCCGTTTTTTGCCATTCTTCCACTCCCGTGTATTATACTGAACGCAAACCGAAGAACAAAAACGGGGAGGCCTGGGGACGTGGCTAAGATCTGTCTGTCAGGACCTCTCCACCCAACTTACAGATGCATGGGTGGGGGGACCAACCTTGTGGTTACATGAAGCCTGAGAAAGGGCCTGAGAAAGGGCCCACCTTGGTGGGAAGCTATAAAAAATTCTGTGTACATAGTCCTACCTACACTGCAAATCTCCAACCCAGGGCTTTACCACCTTCGGTATTTGTAGATATGGAGGAGGACAACCTGGGAGATTCATCACATGTGATAGATAGAGGGTAGACAAATGGGGGGCGGTGCCAGATCATTATAAATCATAAGCTTTGCGTTGATCAGTTCAGAGTTTACCAAACAACAGGCCCGGCAGTATTCCGTCTTCAGTCATTTTACGAGGAGGGACCTCAAAGATGTTTCACAAGGCACTGCCCCCATGTGTTTACTGTTTAAATTGTTACATAGGTCTGCATGGAGTACACTGGCGGTATACTGACCCTATTAAGAGTCTCTGACATCTATATAACTAGCACCACTTTCCCAGGCATGTTGGTGGAAGGGTAGGAAACCGATACTGTATAGCACCAAATTTTCTCTGGTCTTTAATTTCGTGAATTTTGTGAAGTTTCGACGCAAAAATACAAAAGTTTTGACACGTGACACATGTTTTTCACTCTCTGACTATAAGAGAACATCCCGGGGCTAAGCTGCCGAATCAGCAATCAACTCTCTCCAAAGAGATACCTTTGAAGTAGGCATTGCTTTCCTTATAGCTGTGAGCTCGAGTAGAGGACAATGTGACTGTGTGTGTTAGATAAACCAGGCTTGTGTGCCACGCCCATAGTACATTATGTGTATGGCATGCGCGTGCAGCAAATTCACGAAATTATTTCAATAAAATCTTCCAAAATTGCTACATGTATTTGTGAAAATATAGACCCTCAAAATCTAGCTCTATACAGTATATGCACTCAGATTGGATGCCCAATGTTTCCTCCGACCTGTGTATTAACTTATTTACTTTTAATTCACATCCAAGGGTGCAATTAATAAGCACTTTCTTCCTTTCTTTCAGTTCCACTGCCGGTGAACCTTCAGAGTGGGTTTGGATCACTTCAAGATAGTACCAATGTTTCCCTCTCACTAACAGTAAGTTATGTCAGAAATTACCGGTTCCATAATCAGGTACACTACAGAAATGCTGTATAACCCATTCTAAAACTTCTTTGAAGTCCTGCCATGCACAGATGGAAATAAAGACAGGTTTGATGTTATGAGGCAAAATGAAGGAAAGTGAAAAGCCGGCAGTCTCACTGGGCAGCATGGTTGTTGTGTGGAGGTTGTAGCTCAGTGGTACATAGCATGTTGGTGGTGGTTCAAGCCTGACACTCTGGGTTCGATTCCTGGTGACTGCCAGCTTTTCTGTTTTGCCTCACCAAATATGTTCTCTAATTCTCTTCCCAAAGTCTTCAAACAGGGCACTTGTTCGGAATCACTTGTGTCTTGAATCAAGACACAAGCGCCCTGTTCAAAGATTGATTCAAGACATAAGTGATTCCGAACAAGTGCCCTGTTCAAAGATTGATTCAAGACACAAGTGATTCCGAACAAGTGCCCTGTTCAAAGATTGATTCAAGACACAAGTGATTCCGAACAAGCGCCCTGTTCAAAGATTGATTCAAGACACAAGTGATTCCGAACAAGCGCCCTGTTCAAAGATTGATTCAAGACACAAGTGATTCCGAACAAGCGCCCTGTTCAAAGATTGATTCAAGACACAAGTGATTCCGAACAATTGATTCATTGATGGCTCATCACATGTGAACAAACTCACATGTGTATGTATGAACAATCAATGATCCACATCTCCCTGAAAAAAGGCAGACCAGATGTTTCTCTTCCCAAACTCTTTGAACAGGGCACTTGTTCAGAATCTTGTGTCCTGAGTCTCAATGTATCAAAATAGTTGATCTAATTCTACGCAGATGAACAAACTCACGCGTGTGCACCTTATGTATGCGCAGAGAAACAGATGACATGGGTCATCATGTGAGCTTATTGCCAAGGCCCTGCCCACCAACTTACACATGATGCTTGGCTGGTAGAGTGCTTACATTTGTCATGCTTTCTTGAAACTGCCCTCAAAAGAATGAATGACTTTGTGGTCGTCTAAACCAGGCCTTCTTCCTGGACACATGTAAACACATGCTTTTGCTGACAAAATTACATTCAGTGTGTGAGCAGAGCTTGCTAGTCTCGTCCCCAGACCAAATTTTTGTACCTGCCCTGTGGACTTGTTGGGTCTGAACACGACATAAGGTGGTCAATAACTATAGGTGTTAATTACATTATCAATTACTCAAGCATAAGTCTTGGGGGGGGCTCAAAAATCTGCAAGCTGGCTATCTTTGATGATGTATAAGCATCATTTACTTCCCTGAGCAATCTGATTGTTGCGACAACATGCTGATATGCTTTATAGCTAAATAGGCCCCAGTTTTACCAGTGAAAGTGTCAACCCCCCCCCCCCCCCCCCCCCCCTCCCCCCTCTCCTCCCACCTTTTCGATGACACCACAGGGTGCATGCAAAAAAATTGGTCTGGAGATGAGACTAGAGCTTGCAAGTGAAGCAGTACTCATATATGCAGTCAGAAATTAAACTCAAACAAGCTGGTATTCACAGCAGTGTCCATAGCAATGGCAGCGATTGCAGAATGGGCTATTATACAAACTATAAGTATACTATTGACTATAAGTTTTTCAGTTGTTGTAGCTAATACTAACAGCTCTTAGCCTCGTACCCAGGCTTCTCCCCTGCAGAAATGTTGCTGAGACTACAGATCGGCACTGAAAGACTGTTTCACTATTTCTAGCTAGACTCAAGCTCCTAGCTAGCTAGATAACAGTGAAACAGCCTTCCAGTGCCCATCTGTAGTCTCAGCGACATCCACTGATCCAGAACTCCAATAACAGCACTAGTACGGACTGCGTGGGCAATAATTCAATTATCAAAACCACACATAAAACCAGGCATAGTACGTCACAGGGCACATGATCAGATCTTCCGGGCTCTCTCCCCGTTTTTCTGCAGGGGAGGAACCTGGGTACGAGGCTAACAGCTCTGCAGTTCACAAAAGCTTGTGTGTATTTTGTTTTTCATCTCTGCAGGTCACCAATATTAACCTCCCAGACAATGTCAGCTTCCCAGACATGAGACCTCCAACGCATTTCCTTGTGGACTTGCAAACTTCTTTTGGGGAGAATGCTACTATTTTTTCTCCTACGTACCAACCAGAGAACCTAAACACAACCATGAACATTACAGTATCATGGACACTTGATGATAGTGTCGACATTTGCAACCTGTACCTAACTGTGACTGTCAGTGCTGTCAACAACGCAGGGTCTTCAATACCCTCTAACCCAATTGAAATTTCTGTTTCTGGTAAGATTGTGTAATAGTTCTTGTACATAACAACTTTAACAATGCATCATAAATGTACAAGTTCTTGATAGAAATCGAACATTATTTTGTCATTTATTTTGAGCGCATCACCAAGTTTGAAGTGCTGTAGTACTGAAGCTTCTGCTAAAGGCAGTGCTCATGCGTTCTTTGTAAATGCATGCTTATCTGATGTCTGTATCTATGAAGTGCGTATGAGCCCCACCCTTAACAGAAGCTCAGTGCTACAGTTGAATTCACTCAGTGGTGCGCTTGAAATAGACGATGGAATAATATTCAATTTTCCAACCAGGACTGTCACATGATGTTTGTCTGGACTCTGTAGCCTCGATCCCAGGCCTTCTCTGCTTTCAGATCCTGCATATTGTAAATCATCAAAAATTGGAGACAGGGACGGTCTGGGAACAAAGCTATGTACAGTATGTGACAGAAAAGTGGTAATATATACAAAGTTCAAATGCTCACAAACTAGTTCGTGAACAGTTTTAGTGAGCAAATTGTTCACAGACTATTTTCATGAACTAATAAATGCTGTTCAGCTACTTGTACTGTAAGGTCATGAACGTTTGTCAAGTGAGGTGCACGACATATATAATTCATGAAGTTCATCAACTATGATGTGAATGTCAACAACTGTGCACTAAGTGCATATAATTCTGAGTTCACAAATTCTGAGACTACTGAGATACTCTAATTCTGAGTTCACAAATTCTCAGACTACCGAGATACTCTAATTCTGAGTTCACAAATTCTCAGACTACTGTGATACTCTAATTCTGAGTTCACAAATTCTGAGACTACTGAGATACTCTAATTCTGAGTTCACAAATTCTGAGACTACTGTGATACTCTAATTCTGAGTTCACAAATTCTGAGACTACCGAGATACTCTAATTCTGAGTTCACAAATTCTCAGACTACTGTGATACTCTAATTCTGAGTTCACAAATTCTGAGACTACTGAGATACTCTAATTCTGAGTTCACAAATTCTCAGACTACTGTGATACTCTAATTCTGAGTTCACAAATTCTGAGACTACCGAGATACTCTAATTCTGAGTTCACAAATTCTCAGACTACTGTGATACTCTAATTCTGAGTTCACAAATTCTGAGACTACTGAGATACTCTAATTCTGAGTTCACAAATTCTGAGACTACTGAGATACTCTAATTCTGAGTTCACAAATTCTGAGACTACTGAGATACTCTAATTCTGAGTTCACAAATTCTGAGACTACCGAGATACTCTAATTCTGAGTTCACAAATTCTGAGACTACTGAGATACTCTAATTCTGAGTTCACAAATTCTGAGACTACTGAGATACTCTAATTCTGAGTTCACAAATTCTGAGACTACTGTGATGCACTAATTCTGAGTTCACAAATTCTGAGACTACCGAGATACTCTAATTCTGAGTTCACAAATTCTGAGACTACTGTGATGCACTAATTCTGAGTTCACAAATTCTGAGACTACTGAGATACTCTAATTCTGAGTTCACAAATTCTGAGACTACTGAGATACTCTAATTCTGAGTTCACAAATTCTGAGACTACTGTGATGCACTAATTCTGAGTTCACAAATTCTGAGACTACCGAGATACTCTAATTCTGAGTTCACAAATTCTGAGACTACTGTGATGCACTAATTCTGAGTTCACAAATTCTGAGACTACCGAGATACTCTAATTCTGAGTTCACAAATGGCACATGTTACGTGTACCACAGATTCAAAATTGCAATAGTCTGTTGACCTTTGACCTTTCCGACCTTAGTTCATGAACAGGTTCATACACTTCATGGACATGGTAAAAAAGTTGCAAAGTTTGTGTTACCTGTTTCTGTTGCATACTGTAACAGTTCAGTGCTGCAGTGCATTGCTGCTCACATCCATCCCACAGTGTTTTTACATTCACCTAGATCAAGAACGCATAAGAACAGGCGGCTAGAGTAAGAGCGTGTAACTACGTAAATTTGAAACCGGTCGGAATTATTGAACCATACTAACACGTACTGCGCAGCTGCGCGTAGACATAAGCCGTTGTTGCTAAGCACGTGCCGAGTGTTCTATTTTTAGTAACAGTTCAATAATTTTGACCAGACTACGGACTTCTGTTGGAGTTACATGCTCTTACTCTAGCCGCCCATTCTTATGCGCTCTTGCCTAGATGTATATTATATATTCAATACAGGCTGTGAAACAACTGAAACTCCCCCTAGCTCTGGTTGTGGACCTGGATGTATTGCTGGTAGGTTTTCTCCTTGTTCATTCATACATTGTGTGTGTGTGTTTGAGAGTCTTCCTGTTAAGGAGGGTGGCAGGGAACATGTCCATTGCACTTTTGAGTCAGTGAAAAAAAAAAGTTCATTGATTTTTCCTTTTTTGGAGGCGCTTGTTTGTGTGTGATATACTGTACAGAGTACTATCAAGCTGAGCTACCTGGTACCTACGTAGCTATATGGATATTGTGTAAGTATGCATTTAGCATAGTTTTGCTACTTTCTTTTAAAATTTACTGTTTTATTTGCTGGTCATCAGGGGAGTTCCCAGTCTGATCGTCGGACAACCACAGGTTTTGGCTCCTTTAAACTCCCGACCTGTGGATGGCTACAGGAAGGGCAGAGCCATTCCCATATGTACATGGATTCCAGCTCAGTCTGGTAGTTGGGACATGCTGCATGTGGGCTTGGAACATGTACGTAGGCTCATTACATGCGATCTTACACATGCTTTGAGTCGCCAGTCTTATGCCTAGTTATGGTAGCTAGATAACTATAGACTGTCACAGCTATTTGACTTTTCTTGAATCTCTGAGAATCAAATGAGTACTTGAACTATTGTTTTTGTTTGCAGACCAGCAAAATGAAAGTAGTAGCAATACCAGAAGTATACTTCTATGACTTATCTCTTAGGAAGACAATGGATGCTGCTAGATTCTTCTCTTTAGTTGATCTCTCTTCTTTCTCTTCTACATGTGACTGACTTTTTCTCATGATGTCATAGGTAGGCTATGACATCATTGGGTGTCTATTGTTATCTACAAGTTGTGACTTATCTAATTTTGGTTAATGTTGTTATGTAGACTCAGAGGGAGAGAGAGAGAGAGAGTGTGTGTGTATGTGTGTGTGTGTGTGTGTGTGTGTGTGTGTGTGTGTGTGTGCATGTGTGTGTGTGTGTATGTGTGCTGGCTACGTGATCAAATGTTAGCCCCATTCCCAGGCCCCACCCAGCTTTGCATTGCGAAGAGGGCAGAGAATGATTTATGACATGAGTGATGTAGAGAGAAGGTAAAAGGGACTTACAGGACCAAATTTCTGGCAGTTTTTTTTAACATTAGCACAAACAAGGCTTGAAGAAAGCTTGTAAAAGGGCTGTCTTGAAGTTTGCATGTAAATATCACTCTGGAAACTATAATTTCTCTAAGGTGGACAGTGGTCAGTTTGCCAGATACGTAAGCAATCATGAGCAAGTTAGTGTGGTTTTTGAATTTACAGGCTGTTTATGCTCAACCATGACTTAGTTTACTATCAGGCAGTAAAATTTGAGACGAAAGTATCAGCTATGTAAATGTGGGCATGTTTAACATTTGTCCACTCTTAGTTCTCTCAGTGACATTTCTCGTATGATAAATTTTACCAGTCTTTCCCTTTCCTTTCAACTTTTCATACATGTGTGGAGAGTGACCCTGGGAACGAGGCTAGTAAATTGTCTCATGGTCTGATTACCAAATTGATTGATGTTCTCGTCCCACTAGTGTTGGTACATGCACTGGAAAAGGTTTCTGTTCCTCTACATACTTGGCACCATTCCCAGGCCTTCTCCGCCTCCAGTTTTTGATCGCTTGCAACGATCAAAAAACTGAAGGCAGGAAGGCCTGGGAATGAGTCTAACCCATGCCCAATTAAATTGGGTATCTGCTGGCTTGGGGTCAAGGTGGACAAAACCACTGGCTGTACCCAGAGGAGGGAGGACATGATGTCACCTCATAGCAACAAATAGTGTGCTCTGATGACATTCCAAGCACAAGAATTGTGGATACAAGCTAAAAGGATGGCTCTATATATATGGGCTAAGTCATGATGGACACATAGGGTTTCAACTAAGCTGGTTGGTTAAATTTGGTCATTCTGACTCACCTCGCAAACTGAACTTGCAAGTTGCCAGTTCAACTCTAGGTGAGTCCCAGGTGGCCATTTTGACAGTCAGACATCTTCAGCTTTGTAGAAAACCTTGTGTGCCATTCGCATCCATAATAACTTTGTCCATAGAGCCATTCTTGTAGCTTGTATCTATGCTTGTTGACCATGAAATGTTGGCTAATTGTCACTATCACATGACTGTGTCCTCCCTCTTCTGGGCTGTGCCCAATTCCACTGAGGTATAGGTGAGACTTCATGCAGGTGCCCGCACCACAGTTGTAGAGACATAGTCATTGCTCCTACGAATACTTGGCCCAGTGACTCAGGAGTTTGTAAGGGTGTCCCAACTGGACCAGGTGTATTTTTGCATACAGGATGGATTATTTTGTGTAGACCTTTTGTATGGATGATATTCATAGCATTAAGTAGCCATTTTGGCCACACCTCTTGATGGAAAGAACGTTAAGGTAGGACAACCTTGAATCGCGAATCGGGCCGATTCTGCTCATGAATAATTAATGAGTCGGGTGACCATAATGGCGCGATTGAAATTCATTGGCTTGTTTACACTTTCCCATGGCGGCAACCGGAATCAACAAGGGGGCGTGTCCCTTTGATGTGGCCTGCGGCCCTTTGTAGTGGTCAGGCGGCACTTTCATGTGGCTGGGCGGAACTTTGAAGAAATCCTCCAACACTTAAAAAAAAAAAAAACAGTAAAAGATTTTCTAGCTTGTTGAATGTGATGGTTGGCTATTTGTGTGTGCAAAGCTTGCCTGAGTGGGCTTGAATGTTTGTGAGTGTGGTGGAAAGGCGGAGAGCCCTCCTGGAAGACGGGTGTCATCACACAGTTGTCTGGCAAAGGTACTGTAGAAAGCTGACTTTTCGGGCTTGTAGGCCCCGCCCGATTTTATGCTAGCGGGAATGTGTGTAACTTGGCTCCATTCTAGGGGCAATGACAGGGAGTAGGTTTGTGGGCATAACTCCCTGGCCTGGAGGTGAGCGGGAAAAAGCATACGTAGTTTTGTAGGGGGTGAGTTGAGCTTTCTGAAACTGGGCTCAGTGTTGGTTGGTTTGAGTGGAGGTGTGTCGAATTTTTCTTGAATGCCAGCATAGCCAAAATTACTGCTTTTGAGGTCAAATGTGTGTTTTGGCCTGTAGACTGGAACTGAAGTGGTCCCAGGACAAATCCATACGTAAAGTTTTTACTTGTTTTGTGTGTGTGTTGATGATGTGGTCAGACTGGGGGTGGAGCCTTGGAGAGGGTGCAATTTTTATTTTGGCTGAGGGACTAAAAATTGAGTTTTTTTGCATTATCAGGTAGAGAAAGCAGTTTGGTACAAACGTTTTGTGAATCTTGTGTATGCTTAGACATTACCATCAGTCCGTCCACATGGCTCGGAGATTTGTGATTCAAGGTTGTCCTACCTTAATGCACTCTATGGGAATAGACAAGTTTGTAGTGGAAACTAAGGAGCTATCTCGAAAAGTTCTCATTGCTAGCTAACGTACTTAGCGTACTGTAGTAAGTACCTTTTCCTGCTTTTCGAACTTTCCTGAGCAGCGTTTAGCTTAGCTACTGTCTCCATAGAGCACAATCAAGGTTTGTGGCCAAAACGTCCAGTTACACTTTGAATATTAGCTATCCAAAACTTGACACATGAAAGGTCTATAGGGCCATCCTCTGTTTGACTTACGTATTGAGCCAATGGAATAAACACTGTAGCGATGGGAAGGTCAAGAGTGCATAATAAAACAGGTATAAAACCGAAACGGAACAGGTTTCTGGTTTCTTTTGCTACGTTGTGTAAGATTCAACTCTCTGGATTGGACGGCACTGCTGTAGCCAAAGCGATGATATTTGTAGTTTGATACACTCACACAACATGTCACAATTTGATGTTGCTGCTCGGCAATACAGTGTTTACAGACATTCTCTATTGTGGACACCTCATTAAATTGGACAAAAATATGCAGTCCATATTTAATGTTGCACATAATACTTTACAGCTCTCTGAAATGCAGACACCTCCATATTCTGTAAATTAGACACTAAAAGCTGTTGCAATTGTATGCAAACAATACTTAACAACCTCCATAGGGTGGATGCTCAACTACCTCTCCCGCAAGATAGTTGGCCACTGCAGATATAACAACTGGAATATATTTTAACAACTGGAATAAAGCTATTAATCCTAAAATAGCCTTCCAGTAGCTTTTCTCACCAGCGTTCATGCCACAAAGAAAGAGAGAGCTCTGATAACATTGCCTAGTGGCCCGAGTATGCATCACCACGCCTACCAAAAACATACCAGAACTCCCCAAAATACGGACACCCCCCTACAGCGAACACACAGCGGAGCTCTAATGTTGAAGAGGTTCTACTGTAATATTATAACTGCATGGTCATTTTATGTGAATAAAAAGTGTACCTCAATTGGATTGGCTTGTTTGTTTCCTACAGGAATTACTCTTGCAGTGTGTGTGGTGGTATTTTGCTGCTGTTCTTTGGCTGCCATATATGTCATTCGGCGGTGTAAGTTTGAATTTATATTTTTATTTCACCTACAGATCAAGTGACACTAGAAGCTATAGAGTTAGCTAACTACCTAGCTAGCTAGTTCAACTGAAAGGGTTATGCTGTACCATACCCCTTTAAACCCTATAGTACACTTTTGATAACGTCATACTGCGCACTGCGCAGAAAAGATAGTCTCTGCGTGCCTGCGCGCAGGTTCTGCGTTAGCAGAAAGGGTGGGACAGGGGGAGGTGGGTGGGGTCACCCGCAGGGTGCTGTGCACATGGCAGCTGGTAGGCTTGACTGTAAGACCATGGTTGGCACCGGGTGGGCCAATTCTTGGCCTGGCTGCATGAACAGGCTTAGAAAACACTACTCTCACCTTTCAGAGAGTTCATTTCTGGCAGGGAAGGCTTCTTGGGCTCTAAGCGGGTGTTTGCCAATCGAGAGTGCTGACTATTGCATGCTCGTTAATGAGTGGGCATGGTTAACGTCACGAGTCTGCTTGCTAAGGCTGGAAGTGGAGTTGGCTTCAGTTTTGGAGTCAGAGCTTGGACAGAAATAGAGATACGGTGCGTTAAAGGCATGTATAGGCAAAAGTAATCTCAAGTGAAAACGAATTCAGGGTTTAAAGGGCTAACTTAGTAAAAGCCCTAGCTAGTTCAGCTTTTTGAAAGAGACGGTTCCTATGACTACTGTATTTAGAGTGGTACTCCAAAATGGCTATCAACTAGCCTCGTTCCTACGTAGGCCTCCTCTATTCTTTGCTCTTTGGTTTGCGTTTATTTAAGTTACTTTAATTTAGAGAGGTTAGAGAAAGAGTGATTCATGTTTCTTGCTGGTAGAAATCGAACATTATTCCGGGTAGAAATCGAACATTATTCTGTCGTGTATTTCGACCGCGTTACCGCATTCAAAGTGCTGTAGCGCAGAACTTCCGTTAAGGGCAGGGCTCATACGCGCTACGTAGACTTATCAGGTATTCATGCATCTTCAATGCACGTATGAGCCCCGCCCTTAACAGAAGTTTTGCGCTACAGCATTTTGAACGCGGTAACACAGTCGAATTGCACTACGAAATAATGTTCGATTTCTACCTAGGACTGCCACATGTAGAATGTATGTGCATGTACGTACCGTAGTCTTGCAAAAGAGCGCCCATGGGCAGATCACCTTACAAGTCTGCCAAAGAGGGGGGGTGGGCGCTCTTTCGACCACAGAACTGTCAAAATTAGGGGGTTGGGTGCTTACATGGTCAGTTGTAAGTACATAAAATGCAAATGTATTGATTACACTTACAGGTTCCCAGGCACGTTGTATTTTGGAAACCCCAAAAGGTAATCATCACTGAACACCTTAGCACAAGGTAATGGTATTCCAAGAGAGTAAGAAATAAATCCACAGAAAAAATTCCAGGATCTGGCTGGGGTGCTAACCCTGATAATAGTCAGACATTCTTACCACTAAGCCACTTGGACCCCTGGTGAAGTATACTACATACATGCATAAGTGCACATTGCGAGAGGCCCAAATTCCAACTGATTCTCACTCTCTCAAGGGTGGACTAAACTTGAACAGGCTGACCTAAGCAATCTTAAGGCTCAGTCATGACGTGCTTGTCTTTGGTGTCCTCCTAATAGTTCTAGTAGTCGTAACCATGGCTGATAGGAAAATTCAAAGACTTGGTGTTAGGTAATGGTAGGTGCTCATGAATAACAATATTGTTTAGCTGGATCTGGAATTTTTTCCGTGGATCTAAATGGTGTTGTTCCGAGGAAGGGAGAAATAAACACAAGTTCTTCATTGTAAGCTCAGATGTCAGGATTCGCATGTACATACGTAACTATAGGGTTTGTTTACTGATACTGTATGTTGCAGAAAGAATACCAGAGAGTATTTCACAAAAACGTTAAAAAAAAAATGTTGTCATTTTTTTGAAATGTTCACAGTTACAATAGTGCAGTGTGCATGCCACTTACTAACATGCATAGCATGCATAAGGACTGATGAAATACACAAAAATTTATGCACTGTGATAAATATAAGTATCACCATAGTACAATGCTATACCGGAAAACATCACTAGTTTGTTGCCGTCTGTTTATGAGTGCACAGCATGAGTAACAATGCCAGTGATATTTTTTTCCAGTATAGCTTGGTACTATTTTTTTTTTCCAGTATAGCTTGGTACTATGGTTTTATCATACAAACCTTTGATTTCATTACACGTTTAGATGCAGCGCACATGACTTGTAGTACCTGATACGGATTCTCATGTTACTTGTAGTACTGGTACGGATTCTCACGTGACTTGTAGTAAAAAATACAGCTTTTTACTACTGTGCGCAGCTGCAAGGCTTCCCCATTGACTCCCATACATTTGCGTGGGTTAGACGTATTATAATTTCAATGTATACAGTGTATGATTGGTGGTATACATGTAGAGCTCATGTTATATATGACGTATGTATGTACTTAGCATTGATTCAGTTTTCCATTCTCTGTATGCAATGTGGTTTCACCTGCAGTTCCTGAAAATAATGGAGTGTGTTGATGTAAACAACATGTGAATGCCTCTTCTGAATTAAAGACCAACCCTCAGGTATCACCATTACTTCTTTACTGACCATAATGTGTGATTGCCATAGCACATAGTAGCTAGAGTGTAAACCAAGAGCTGTGTGTTGTGTATTCTGCATTATATTTCCAGTTGTGTAACAGCTACAGATGTATGGGCTTTGCTTACTTCATTGTCACTAAACTACAAGCTGTGAAATGTACGTACCGTAAGTTCCCGAAAATACGCCTCCTTTGATCAAACGCTCTCCACCCTCTTTAATTAACCCCTAAGTTCCTACATAGGTATTTTTCCCTTGTGTAAAGCCCCGTATCTGGACATGCTTTTAGTGAGGCTTTTGGTTTAGCTCCATTGTTGATTGTGTTTGTAAACACGTACACACGAAATTACTATAGTCTTATTTGCTGGCCACCACCAAGGTTTTTGTTGCTAGCAATGGGTCTGGGAATGCAAGGTTATGCAGGGTCGTCCCCTGTCACCACTGATGATGCAAGTTGCTTGGTGCCTCTCAGCTTAGTATCAACACAAGCGCTGCTGATTTCCCATAGTATAAGTTCAGCGAAACTGTCGTTCTTCCAGAAAGCTGCAGTAGTCGTCATGATTGTTGCACGTGCATCAAGTCACTTGAGTTCAACATCTGGCTCATACATAGCCAAAATTATTGTACAAGAATAAAAATAAAAAAAATGCATATGAAGTAAGTACAAAGGTATGCCATAAAGTATGCAAACAAGGTATGTCGAATAAATAATAGTTAGACACCGAGACCAAGGGAACTACGCGATTTAGAAACCCGAGGGCCCAAGGCTGTAGCGTCCCGAGCGTAGCGAGGGCGCTACTAAGGGCCCAAGGGTTTCTATAAATCGCGTAGTTCCCTTGGTCTCGGCGTCTAACTTATTTAGAGTATAGCAACAGCTATAAATACGACGCAAAGTCACTAAAAACGATGAAAACGATGGATTTTGGCGAAACTGTAGTGTTTCAGCTCTCAAACGGTGCAACGAAGAAGTCGAACGACGACATTCAACGGTCTCCCGCCGACCAAAGAAGTCGTACGGCGACATTCACTGTCTCTCGCCGACCGCACTCGACGGCACACCACGCCCACGATAGAACTGTTGGATTCTGCGAATCACCCCTCCCACTAACATACTCACTTTATCCGAGACACCGCCAGGCCTTGCGCTGCAACAAAGACACAGCTGACTCGCTGCCAAGTGTCTGCAGTACCCGAAAAACCAGCTACACACTACCGTAGTGTCCCGCTAATACGCCCCCTTCGAAAATACGCCACCCCCCCTCTTTTCCGCCAAAGTTCCTGCACAGGGTAGTTTGACTCGTTATAACGCCCCCCGGTGAGCGTCTTCTGGAACATCAAAACTACACGTGCTTACTATACGTTGCAAGTGCGTTCAGTAAGACTATAGTATAGTCGGTGAATCTTTTGTAAGTTTTGTGGCTTTTAGAAAAGCCGGTTAGATGTTCCAAGTTTTAAGCTGCTAGTTTAGCAAACAGGTTTATCAGTCTGTCAAGGTGTTTTTGTTTCCCTCTGAAGATGTACACGCACGGAACCACGAGTCCTTTCCCATCAACTTCAGAACGTCTTCTGTCACCATTGACGATGCAAGTCATCTCACTGCCACTCTTGTGCAAGAAATACCAGCAGACTCTGGAAATTTCCCGTGGTACATGACCGACAGTGTTGCCGTTCTTGAGGACAGCTACAGCGAAGTCGTCGTGAATGTTATTGACCTCGCGTTGAACTGGCGGCTCTTCTCCGATGTAGGGAGACCACGCAGCTTTGTAAACGTGATGTCCGCGAACAGTACTCTCGATCCTGAAAGTCGTCGCCATAGTTAGTTGGAAGTGTCCTAATTGCGTACATAGCACTTGCGTAAAATCTTTTGGGGGGGGGCTTATAGTCGAGACTAATTGCATCCTCGAATATAAGCCCCCCCCCCACTTTAGGCGGGATGTAGTGTACAAAATGGGGGGCCGTATTAACTATATATATACGTTAGGCTGTGGTGCCAACACAGCCCCGGACAGAGGAACAGACCTACAGCCAAAGAAATTTCTGCACTGGCTAGCTAACCCGCTTCAATTCAGAAACTCGACTGAGTGAGGAAGAAAGATGGTTCAAATTAGTTACCTCTCATTGACCAATCAAATTGCTAGAAATGAGTTAGCTGTACTCTAAATAAAAGTGAAGGTAAATCATTCCTACACACATCTTTTTGGCACGAAGTACAACAGTAGCGTAAGAATGATTAAGGCCTTCTCATGTCTCTTGCCATACTAAATTACCTTAGACTCACTCAGAAGTGTGTGGGTACGGGGAACTTTGACCATCTGAATGCTTCTCTTCCTCTTCCCTCTCTCTATCTGCCAGAATCTTTCCCCCATGCTTGTTTGTGTTTTGTTTTGATAACATTTCCTTGGTGCCTCTCTCTGCCAATATCTTAGCCGCTCTAGTGTTTGGCTTCCTTGGTAGCAACTATTCAATTAGTGCAGCAGCCTATCATTAGTAGTTCTTGGTAGCAGCTATTCAATTAGTGCAGCAGCCTATCATTAGTAGTTCTTGGTAGCAGCTATTCAATTAGTGCAGCAGCCTGTCATTAGTAGTTCTTGGTAGCAGCTATTCAATTAGTGCAGCAGCCTGTCATTAGTAGTTCTTGGTAGCAGCTATTCAATTAGTGCAGCAGCCTGTCATTAGTAGTTCTTGGTAGCAGCTATTCAATTAGTGCAGCAGCCTGTCATTAGTAGTTCTTGGTAGCAGCTATTCAATTAGTGCAGCAGCCTGTCATTAGTAGTTCTTGGTAGCAGCTATTCAATTAGTGCAGCAGCCTGTCATTAGTAGTTCTTGGTAGCAGCTATTCAATTAGTGCAGCAGCCTGTCATTAGTAGTTCTTGGTAGCAGCTATTCAATTAGTGCAGCAGCCTGTCATTAGTAGTTCTTGGTAGCAGCTATTCAATTAGTGCAGCAGCCTGTCATTAGTAGTTCTTGGTAGCAGCTATTCAATTAGTGCAGCAGCCTGTCATTAGTAGTTCTTGGTAGCAGCTATTCAATTAGTGCAGCAGCCTGTCATTAGTAGTTCTTGGTAGCAGCTATTCAATTAGTGCAGCAGCCTGTCATTAGTAGTTCTTGGTAGCAGCTATTCAATTAGTGCAGCAGCCTGTCATTAGTAGTTCTTGGTAGCAGCTATTCAATTAGTGCAGCAGCCTGTCATTAGTAGTTCTTGGTAGCAGCTATTCAATTAGTGCAGCAGCCTGTCATTAGTAGTTCTTGGTAGCAGCTATTCAATTAGTGCAGCAGCCTGTCATTAGTAGTTCTTGGTAGCAGCTATTCAATTAGTGCAGCAGCCTGTCATTAGTAGTTCTTGGTAGCAGCTATTCAATTAGTGCAGCAGCCTGTCATTAGTAGTTCTTGGTAGCAGCTATTCAATTAGTGCAGCAGCCTGTCATTAGTAGTTCTTGGTAGCAGCTATTCAATTAGTGCAGCAGCCTGTCATTAGTAGTTCTTGGTAGCAGCTATTCAATTAGTGCAGCAGCCTGTCATTAGTAGTTCTTGGTAGCAGCTATTCAATTAGTGCAGCAGCCTGTCATTAGTAGTTCTTGGTAGCAGCTATTCAATTAGTGCAGCAGCCTGTCATTAGTAGTTCTTGGTAGCAGCTATTCAATTAGTGCAGCAGCCTGTCATTAGTAGTTCTTGGTAGCAGCTATTCAATTAGTGCAGCAGCCTGTCATTAGTAGTTCTTGGTAGCAGCTATTCAATTAGTGCAGCAGCCTGTCATTAGTAGTTCTTGGTAGCAGCTATTCAATTAGTGCAGCAGCCTGTCATTAGTAGTTCTTGGTAGCAGCTATTCAATTAGTGCAGCAGCCTGTCATTAGTAGTTCTTGGTAGCAGCTATTCAATTAGTGCAGCAGCCTGTCATTAGTAGTTCTTGGTAGCAGCTATTCAATTAGTGCAGCAGCCTGTCATTAGTAGTTCTTGGTAGCAGCTATTCAATTAGTGCAGCAGCCTACCATTAGTAGTTCTTGGTAGCAGCTATTCAATTAGTGCAGCAGCCTACCATTAGTAGTTCTTGGTAGCAGCTATTCAATTAGTGCAGCAGCCTACCATTAGTAGTTCTTGGTAGCAGCTATTCAATTAGTGCAGCAGCCTACCATTAGTAGTTCTTGGTAGCAACTATTCAATTAGTGCAGCAGCCTACCATTAGTAGTTCTTGGTAGCAGCTATTCAATTAGTGCAGCAGCCTACCATTAGTAGTTCTTGGTAGCAACTATTCAATTAGTGCAGCAGCCTATCATTAGTAGTTCTTGGTAGCAGCTATTCAATTAGTGCAGCAGCCTGTCATTAGTAGTTCTGGGCTACTCTCAGACTGATTAAGGCATACTCCAATTTTGATTTTAGCTTTACCCTTCGTACTTTGAGCAAGTACTGAAGACAGTACATGTTATAACTAAACAATCATCGATTTACCAAGTGCAAATAGATTGTATTTTATAAGCTTTACCATGGCAACATGCCAACAATCACAATTTGGTGGGGGTCAAAGATTAAGAGCCTTAATAATATTTTGCTATATGCAGAATGTCAAACATCTTTCAATCCTGATACAATGGATATTGAGCAAATAGCTCTTTGGCTTAGCTATCTGAATCTGGGTAGGGACACTGTACCAGATACAACCTGAAACTCCAAGAAACAAATATAGGTGTTTATTTTTATGCATCAACTCAGTGTTTATTTCTATTATCAAAGCTCACCTCTCCAGTGACAGCAACAAGAGCCTCTATCCCAAGATCCAGTACATTAGTGCGACACACTTACAAAGTTATAGTCACAAATCTTTCCACATCAACCACCAAGGATGACAAGTCATCATTGCTCGAGTAGCTCAAGCCATATTCCCGTCTCGAAACACGCAGTGCTCAGTCTCATTGGCAGCCCTTTGGTAAGTCAGACCTACCTAGTTCACAACCAGCGATAACACAAAGCTATACAATACAGACTAATGGCCAGAGTAACACTAACAAAGCTAAGAAGTGTACACACAGCAGCCATCCAATCTTCATGAACTATGACAATACTTTCGCATACTTCCATGTCACAAATAATACATTGGGGACTGCCTTAACCAATCTGAGCTCCACATGCACATAAGCATGTGTGGCAGTCCCAGATAGAAATCGAATATTATTTAGCCGCATATTTCGAATGCATCATTGAGTTCAAAGTGCTGTAGCTCTGATTGAGCTTCCGCTAAGAGTAGGGCTCATATGCACTTTGTATATGCATGAGTGAATATCTGATGCATCTATGCAGCAAAGTATGAGCTTCACCCTTAATGGAAGCTCAGCATTACAGCGCGTCAAACATGGTGATGTGCTCTAAATATGCGACAGAGTAATATTTGATTTCCATCCGGGACTGCCACATACCACATTCGAGACAGCTGCCTGAAGAGAAAGTATGTTTGACGAGCCACACTTGACTGTCTTTCTTGCACGAGTTAGCATCTATTCTGACCAATCAGGCTGCAGTATTTGAGTGGTCATATTTCTCTGCATGTACAGAAAGCATCTCATAGGACCTCTTGTATTGCTGCAAGCCAATGAAAGCATAGCAACTGTTGCCATGGCTACACATTGTATATAGGTCATAGTAGTCAATCATTATTTATGAGTCATGTCCAAGTTTTCTAGATCTAGTGATATCGCAGATTCTGCGTTACATGTAGCTGTGTGTATGTGTTGGCCAGCAGTAGGCAATGTTTCATGTCTTTGGCTTGGTCACAGTGAAGAAATGGCCATTGAGTGAATCAAAATGGTTGTAAATACCGCAAAATATTGATGTAATGTTGCCTTTTGTCAGTTTAGAAAATGATATCTGTACGATGATGGGAATTTTTTGCCAGGGATGGCCCGGCTTACAACTCTATGTGTGACCACTGTTTTTGCACCCAAAACCTGACCTGTCCAACCGCTTGTTATGGCCATGGTGTGGCAGTATGGAATATCATTACAGTGGAACCTCTCTATTACGGCCCTCCGAATTGCGGACACCTCCGTTGTACGGACGGTTGACTAGGGTCCCGAACGGTCGGGCCATAGAAACGTGTACTTACTTGACCTCCGAATTAAGGACACCTCTCTATTCCGTAATACGGACGTCTGCTCCACCCCCAAACGGGTACTTACCATACTTATTGAACTCCATACAATGGACAGAAGGCCATGGCCCACATCGCTATTCAATCCACATGCGTCGTATAGATGGCTAGTCAACCAGCTGCTGGGACGCCTGGTATCGAATGTCTTGAAGTGCCATCGTTTGTTCGGGGTTATCACGCTTACAAAGACATCTGGGAACCAGAAAATGGTACAATGCTGGAATTAAAGCGAGAAAGAGAGAAGTGCAAAGACATTAATTATATTTATTATTATAGTATATACATTATTATAGACAAAACTTCACTTTAACCCTAATATCTTGCTTGTATGTTGAATATTTGACCAAGTAAAGTAGCATTACTGTAGTATTATGAACCAACCTCCCAACTAAGGACACCTCTATAATAAGGACAGTTTGATGGGGTCCCAACGGTGTCTGTATTATGGAGGTTCCACTGTATAAAAGCAGCGTGCACACAACTTAACCTTATTTTACTGTGTTACTATAGTGCTAATGGTTTGGCTAAGACTTGGTCCACCCCTTGTGATTGAATCGTGTCTATCTTTGATGTCAGGTGAAGTAATTAGAATTACCAATCCCCCTCCCTCATTTTACTGCAGGAACCTTGAGTTTTGCTAGAATTCAATACTTATGTCAGTTGTTCCATTACAATGTCCCATTCAGCACACAGGTTGCAGCAGTCGCATAACAGATTACACAGGTTGCAGTGGTGATATTTCAACACAGGTACAACTAACCTATGCAGAACACAGCCTCCCAGAAATATAAGTGTGTCTGCATGCAAAAGATAGAAGGACATGTGGAGGCTGAGGACTATCCTGTGCAAGTAATAGTCTATAGCATGTCCAGTGCATATGCACAGATACCATAGATCTGGAAACGTTCATTGTTTTCGTGGTTTGCATAAACCATGAAAATATAAAATATATAGTTTACAACGAATAATCATTACTGTCAGCACATTTCGTGCACACACTTTCACAACGTAGCTAGCTAGTTGTTTCGCGTGAGATGGTTTTTTGTTTCACAGTGCAGGAAGCTATTGATAGTTATTTCACGCAAGACAGCCTCTTCTTTGATACCTCCAGATGACTCATGGCAAACACATGATAACTTTCAACTTCCTCGGTGTCCAATAATCTTTGGTCTTTAATGTCACGGTGTCTACAGCGTTCCTTGGTACCCTTTCACACGCCATGAATGTAGCAAGCTGTTTGTTTCTCGGTGTGCGTAGTCTCGTTCCAGATCACTAGACCTGGGAACTTAGAATAATTAATACCGTTAAGAAATTTTTGTGGGTGTCCTAGACCACGAAAATACTTTTACACGAAATAATAAAACACGAAAATTTCCAGATCTAAGGTATATAACTAGTTGACATTGAGAAGAGGGGGTGGAGCTGAGTGAGCTATACTGTGTGGTTAGGTTTGAAGGTTGTAATATAGCAGAACTTGTATCCAAGCGGTTTGTAGGACTAACGGCCTGGCAACTTCTGTGAGTTCAAACTGTATCCGGATACTATGTCAAAGAGATTACAGGTGCACTTTGTTTGTGTGCGCAAGACTTGTTACAGGCCTATATTGGATGATTGATGCCGTTGGTCTTGCATGGCAACACCCCATTTTGCAAGAGAGGGAATGGGGTGTGGCTTCATAGGCTAGGTTGCTGTCTCACTTGTCATCTGTCGATGCACAGCTTGCACACGCTCTTGCTCAATGATGCCAATCTGGCCAACTAACGGTATGTACTGTCTAGTGCTGGGAGTATCCAACTGCTCTTCTCGAACAGGATCTTTCTTGTAAAGCAGCTGTTTTGTCCGCAGGTAATGTAGTAGTTGCACACAAGTCAATAGTCGCTATAGAATGCATGCTGCAAGCGCTACCACTATATCGGTATATTCGTTATGCTGAATGCATTTATGATGCATTGAAATTCAACAACTGTCACATGTAACACTCTGAAATATGATTGGTACTGCCAACTCTAGGGCAGCAGACGTAAACGGTTTGAGCCAGTGTAAGCTAGTTTGTCCACTGAGATTTGAGGTTAATGCTACGCCATGTGGTTCACCTTTACAGGTATAACAATGGGATAGTGCATCTCCCATACCAGCTGACTCTATTATAGACTATCATTGATCACTTGTTTATACCATGCAATGTCAAGTTCTGGATTTTGTATCTTTTCTCTCCATAATCATGCCACATGATCACTTTTAAATGTTACAACACAGGATCACAGTGTTTCAATTCACAGAATTATAATGTGTGTTTTCTATTGATTAAACTGCCAGCTATATTCAATCCAGTTCTAAGCAGTTACACAGGAACCAGGGGACCTTGTGTCCTCCACACTGAGATGCTACATGGTTAGTAACTCAAGTGTGGGGAGTAGTTAAGTAGCTTGCAATATAGCAGTTTATTATACCAAACTATACAGTGCAGGACCAATTACAGCACATCATTACATTGAGCGCAGCTTGAGTGAGAATTGCATGTGAGGTGTGCCTAGGTGATACAGTCTTCTTGTCTTAAGATGTAGGTTGACTTACAAACAATAAATATTCTCCTTGGGGCATGCATGGTTTTGACTTGTACTAAAACTGTGGTGGTTTCATGGCTGCATGGTTAAAGAGATTAGTGACATGGTTCGATTACACTGTGAAAGTGTAGTCTGCAATGTGTGTAATATGATGAACTTGTGTGAGATATGTATTCACACATTATGCTTGCAAACTGTGTATGGAGGATTTCATGCATTGTGCTACTAAATTTTATTTACTTTGTTGTAACAGTTCAGAAATCATCACGTTTTAAGAGTTTCTACATTCTCCTTATAGCAAGTTTGGTTCAGCAGACTTGTTTGTTATCACAAAACAACTAAACACAGAAGGTTCACAAGCTGTCCTACATGAAAGATGCATAAGGATAAAGTCCCTAATACTAACCCTCTGAGGGTGTGGCCAAGGATCATTAACACTTATCATGGAGGGGCCTACCCTCAAATCTCGTCAAGCTTCTACTATTAATGTTGTCAAGTGAAATGATACATACTCGTGGGGTGATGCGATGACAAATTGACTTCACAGACACTGCTAGCAAGAAACAGTTGAGAAGAAGGAAAGAGGGAAAGGGGGGACAAGTCTGAGGTTTGTGAGTTGGGTGAGGAACATATAGAGATGAGAGGGGCTTATGTTGAGACCATGCACAGTCCAGGTTCAAGGTTGATGCACATTGTTGGATGTGAATGGCGTCCAGTGTTCTAGCTACGTTGCCAATAACTTGTAACCCTGATTAGTACACTATTTTTAAAGTGTGCACAAGCTAATCTCTAGTCTGCTTTGCTATGAAGACATCTACAAATGGCATTCAAGTCAGGCCAACCTCTTGCTTCAAATGTGGCTATGGACGAGATTACATGTGATCTTTGAACTGGAAAGGCTGGCAGACCTGGAACCAGGAGCTGACATTGAGTGGTTGCTCAACCAATTTGTGGATGTTATGATTTTTTACCCTATAATGAAGTGTCCCCGGGTAGCTACTTCTGGTTCATTTCCAGAGTGGTTACCCTGGTTGCAGACAAACTGAAGAAACAGTGGTTATGATAGATTCACTTTGGTATTGAAGAGTAACTGCATAAGGCAACCCAAGTGGCAGTTCATCTTACAACCACAATACACTGAAAACCCTCATAACATCCTTGATTCCCTTATCTGGTTACATGAAAGTTCCTTACTGGGCACAATGCCCTATGGAAAAAACCTAGTGAGAGCCCTGGAGTTCATCCTATGCACTTGTTGTAACAATTTCAGAAATCATTAATTTCAGGAGTTCTCTTCCTTAATAGGTTATTCCTTAATTAGAGCAGGTTTGTCTCACTATACTTTGTTTGTTATCACAACTCACAGAAACATGTGCACTTTGTCAGAAGTTTCACATGCCCTTTAAGAATATACATGAACAACCAACGAACCATATCTCCCTAAAATGTATCTTGTTTTGAAAGCCGAGCAAGTAGAAACACTTTCACAATGATGACTCTAGTTGAATTCTGTGAAATTTCTGAGTTGAGAAAACAAACAAGCATTTTTATCCCCATGCAATTATTATGAGGAAAGTCTAGGGATATAAACATACCTAGCTTGTTTTGAAAGTGAAGGAAGTAGCTAAGGTCAAATTTCTAGGTAAGTAATGATGACACATTATAGATTTGTACACACACAAATGTAAACACACAGCTTGCATGCTGAAACACCACGCCGAACACGGGACAACCAATGAAGACCCAACAAGGCTGACTCCTCTGTACACTTACAGTTACCTCCTTACTTTATGCGTAATTACCTCCAACATGTAAGAGACTGCAGTCTATGTGCAACCACATAGAGTTCTATGTATGCTTATCTGGTGTGTGTGTGTGTGTGTGTGTGTGTGTGTGTGTGTGTGTGTGTGTGTGTGTGTGTGTGTGTGTGTGTGTGTGTGTGTGTGTGTGTGTGTGTGTGTGTGTGTGTGTGTGTGTGTGTGTGTGTGTGTATTGAGAGTCTTCCTGTTAGGGAGATTGGCAGGGAACATGGCCATTGCACCATGAGTCAGTGAAAATGAAATACATGATTATATTTACTTATTCCTTTTGGGGGGGGGGGGGGGGGGGGGTCTTGCACGTGTGTGATATTGCTGAATAATTGTTAAGCTCGTTACTATTGGAGTATCACAGTAGTAACTACATATTTGACTGTTCTGCCGTTTCCAGTTCACAGTTTTCTTTTTGCTGGTCATCAGTGGAGTTCCCAGTCTGATCTTTGCACAACCACAGGTTTCGGCTCCTTTAAACTCCTGACCTGTGGATGGCTACAGAAAGGGCGGAGCCACTCCCATATTTACATGGAGTCCAGCTCAGTCTGGGTATAGTTGGGACATGCTGCATGTGGGCTTAGAACAGTAGGCTCACTACATGCGATCTTACACATGCTTTGAGTCATCGGTTTTATGGTAGCTAGATGACTATAGACTGTCACAGCTATTCGACCTTCAACTTGAATCTCTGATAATCAAATGAGTACTTGAACTATTGTTTTTGTTTGCAGACCAGCAAAATGAAAGTAGTAGCAATGCTAGAAGTATACGTCTATGACTTATCTCTTAGAAAGGCAATGGATGCTGCTAGATTCTTCTCTTTAGTTGATCTCTCTTCCTTCTCTTCTACATGTGACTGACCTTTTCTCATGATGTCATAGGTAGGCTATGATATGATTGTTAATTAGTTGGGCATCGATCAATAATAAGTTATTGTTATCTACAAGTTGTGTGACTTATCTAATTTGTTGTTATGTGGACTCAGAGAGAGAGTATGTGTGTGTGTTACAGTATGTGCGTGCGTGTGTGTGTGTGTGTGTGTGAGTGTGGGTGTGGGGTGTGTGGGTGTGGTAATAGCACAAGGGAAATAAGAGCTGGTTATGTGTCCATAAGCCCAGAGCTGGAACAAGCAGTGTTTGAGCGATCAATGTTTTGCTGTGAAAATGCTTTCTTCATTGGTATGCCTGTGTGCAACAACAGCCAATGCGTAATTACCTCCAAAATGTAAAACTGCTTAAGAGACTGCAGTAGAGTAGTAGAGTTCTATGTACGAATGATGATGCTTCCTACGTCCACTACAACCACAAATGTTATACACTATCCACTAGAAATTACTAGTCTTACGTCAATTGAGTCATCCAACAATTTCTAAACACCGTACAAAGTAACTACACCCTGGTGTTATGTACACAGCTATTGTAAACAAACATGTTGTTGAACGTACACATCAACCAGCTGCAATCTTGTTAGTTTCAGAATATGTCATGCATGAAGAGTTCACAATATTTTCATACCATATATGGTCATATATGTGATTGCATTTTTAATTGCACAGAAAATTCATTATTAGTGCAGTAAACAATAGCTATGTTATAAAAGGAGTCAACTAGACCACAGGTTTAGTTGTAATGATTGTGGCACTTGTATACAGTTACAAGATTATAGAGCAGCATGAAAGTGATACAGTTCCTCTTGATTGTGCTCAGTTTCACAGATCAGACTACTGCCCAACGTGATGTCTGTCCTCCCTGGTTTGTTCCTGACAACATGACTAGAACCGGATGTTCTTACAATAGTTATGGTAGAGATGTCAAGTGTCTTTCGGATTCTGACTCCCTCTTTTTGCAGTTGGGCAACTGTATGACCTACAACAGTGCAACTAACACTACAGAATATGGACCTTGTCCGTACATTGCACATTACAATATCACATATATGGACTATGGTTTCTATATTCAGATGCCAAGTAATGTGTCTGAACTTAATGAGTTCATGTGTGGGCCACTAAATCGAAGAGGCCCACTGTGTAGATACTGTATCCGTGGCTATGGCACTGCACTATACTCATACACTCTGGAATGCAGTAAGTGTTGGGGACATGATTATGGATGGGTCTTGTACTATTTTCTTCAACTTTTCCCGATAACTGTGATGTACGTTTTGGTGGTGATCTTTCACATAAGAGCCACCTCCTCCCCACTAAGTGCCATTGTGTTCATGAGTCAGATTGTAGTGTACACAATACGACTAAATGTACCCTTGCATATGTTCCTTGAGAACAATGTAACAGGATTTTTGTATGTGGCAATGCAAGTGTTATTAGTACTATGTGGTATATGGAGTTTAGACTTCTTTCGCTCTATTATTCCACCATTTTGTGTAAGCACCAACCTAGACTGTTTTCTTGCACTTGTACATGAGTATCTAGTGGCATTTTATCCCATCTGTCTCATGTTGATCACTTATGCATGTATAAAACTTCATGACAACAACTTCCGCCCAGTTGTTTGGCTATGGAAGCCATTTCACAGACATTTTGTACACGTCAGGAGAAGATGGGACTCCACGGCATCAATAATCAATGCCTTCACAACATTTCTGCTTCTTGCTTTTTCCAAAATCTTATACGCATCCTGCATGTTATTGCACACTTCTTATATCCATTATAATAATTCTGGAGATATTAAACGCAAGTGTGTTTTGTATTATAACCCAAAAATCGAATGCTATGGACAGGAATATTTCATGCTTCTGGCTTTAGCTGGCTGTGTATTGATACTATTTGTCATTTCTCCAACACTTCTTCTTATTCTGTACCCTACAAGACTGTTCAGATGGTTGGTCTCATGTTGTGGATTCCGCAGGCGGGATGCTCTGCACACATTTGTTGAATCATTTCAGGGGCAATACAAGGATGGAACTAACGGTACTCGTGACTTCAGGGTGGTCTCTGCATTGCTCCTCATCCTTCGGATACTGATAATAGCTACCTCGTTATTGAGCCACTATTATCCAACCTCAGGCTCACCAGCACTGCAGTGTGTACTGTTTGCAAGTGCCTCTTGTTTCTACGCTGTTGTCAGGCCATACAAATCAAATTTTAGTAATAATATTGATATTCTTGTTCTGGTTTTGCTGGAGATGATGTCATTCTCAATAATTTTTGTAGCACTTCATCATGAAAGTGCAACATTCACTGTTCTGGTAGCACTACTCTTGTTAGGTGTTCCTCACATGTCACTGATGTTCTATAGCTTCTATGGGTTGGCAAAGAAGGCAGGCATCACTCAATGCCTGAAAAGGAAATACCAGAGATGCATGTTGTCTACCAGATGCTTGAATCAAGATGAAGCAGATATGGAGGCAGAATCTGATACTGGCTCCCTGCCAGACCGGCTGATGAATCCAGGGGAGTATGAACCAATGCGACCCACAACAGACCACGCGGAACACATCACAACCAATGAAGACCGAAGACGGCCAACTCCTCTGTACACTTACGGCTCCACAAACTAGTGCACACTGTGACTATCACTTCAATATGTTTGCTACGTTTTTGTCCATCATGTTTCAAATATTGAGGGTAAACTTATTGTACCGTTAATAACTACAGGCTAGTAATGAAATGATATTGTTTATCTCACACGAGTGTTCTTGAAGTTCTAGTGTATGCCCATACAACTATGTTAACTGGTACTGTAATTTTGTACAATGATTGTTTTCTAATTACTTTGTTGACTAGAATGAAAGAATGCGTTATATTTGTAACATATCCTGTTTATTCTGTAGTTGACTGTGTTGCTTTTTTTATAATAGCTTGAGTCTGCATTTGTGATTGATTTTAGAAAAGAAAATGATTAGTTTTCAAAGATGTCATGATGAGTCATGCATTACATAACTAAACTCTATTCTGTGCAGCAACATTGAAACTCAAGTGTTTGTTGTTTTAGTTAACTAATACTAATAGCACTCTAATGCACTAGTAATCCTGAATTAATTTGCTAAAAACTAGCTGTACATATGTTAGAATTGATTAATAATATTATTACTAAAACTAGAAGCAATTTGGGGATAATCAATTTTGTAGCAAAACTAAGTCCCTTAAGTAGCGATTCCGGACGATCAAAACTTCCATCAAAAACAGCAGGCACTAGCCGTTATCAAACTCCAAATATCTATACACCAGAAGAAAGCTCTCTGTGAGCTCTGTCGAACGATCACCGTTTGTCGTTGCGAACTCACTTGATGCGGAAGTTACTTGCGTTTTTAATTGTTCCCATACAAATTTCAATTGAACAAAAATTAAAAACAGCAGGTACTAGCCGTTATCAAACTCCAAATATCTATACACCAGAAGAAAGCTCTCTGTGAGCTCTGTCGAACGATCACCGTTTGTCGTTGCGAACTCACTTGATGCGGAAGTTACTTGCGTTTTTAATTGTTCCCATACAAATTTCAATTGAACGAAAATTAAAAACAGCAGGTACTAGAGCCGATTAGTTTGCAACGATTCGCGATTTTTTGTAAAGAGCAACCATCGGGACATCGTTTGATGTGCGTTGGTCGCTCGTAGCAATCTTCCGGAATCGCTGCCTTAAGTAATTTGCTCTTCCTTTATTGTTGCTGATGTGTGATGAGAGCTTGCATAATGATATGTTGCTGGTGTGTGATGAGAGCTTGCATAATGATATGTTGCTGGTGTGTGATGAGAGCTTGCATAATGATATGTTGCTGGTGTGTGATGAGAGCTTGCATAATGATATGTTGCTGGTGTGTGATGAGAGCTTGCATAATGATATGTTGCTGGTGTGTGATGAGAGCTTGCATAATGATATGTTGCTGGTGTGTGATGAGAGCTTGCATAATGATATGTTGCTGGTGTGTGATGAGAGCTTGCATAATGATATGTTGCTGGTGTGTGATGAGAGCTTGCATAATGATATGTTGCTGGTGTGTGATGAGAGCTTGCATAATGATATGTTGCTGGTGTGTGATGAGAGCTTGCATAATGATATGTTGCTGGTGTGTGATGAGAGCTTGCATAATGATATGTTGCTGGTGTGTGATGAGAGCTTGCATAATGATATGTTGCTGGTGTGTGATGAGAGCTTGCATAATGATATGTTGCTGGTGTGTGATGAGAGCTTGCATAATGATATGTTGCTGGTGTGTGATGAGAGCTTGCATAATGATATGTTGCTGGTGTGTGATGAGAGCTTGCATAATGATATGTTGCTGGTGTGTGATGAGAGCTTGCATAATGATATGTTGCTGATGTGTGATGAGAGCTTGCATAATGATATGTTGCTGATGTGTGATGAGAGCTTGCATAATGATATGTTGCTGATGTGTGATGAGAGCTTGCATAATGATATGTTGCTGATGTGTGATGAGAGCTTGCATAATGATATGCATGCACAAAACATAAATTTCATAAGAAAGCCTAATTATCCTGGTTTTTAATTTCCAAAACTAGACATGCTGTTTGTCAAAATTAATTAAACTAACTAAAATTAGAAAAGAGATGTCTCACTAAACTAAAAAAGAAAATGTTCCAAAACTAACAACACCACAGGCTGGACTACAATCACAGTACAGTACATTGCTATAAGCAGTTGCTAAGCCAAAAAGTCACTCCGTATATCTCAGACAATGACCTACTGGTCTTTAGTCTTGAACCCAGACCCCCCTCCAACACTGGGTATGGGTTTGAGACTGACTGCTCCTATGCCAACTTGCTCTTTACCATGCATGGGTGAGAACTCATCTACTTTCACTTGTCAAACCCATCTTTGTTATATGGTGGTGCACAATAGCTTTAGCATGACAACAAAGTCACATTGCATGCTCCATATAATTGGAGTGTAGCATACGCTGTAACCATGAATATTTTGCTGCCATGATGATCATATCTGATCATCTTTTTACTATGATCATAGTTAGTATAGTGTGTGCAATGACTTCATGCAAAACATGCAACTTGGAGCTATGAATCACTATAGCAAAAGAGTGGAATAAGCAGGGAGGAGAGTGGGTTTACAGGGCAAAATGCACCAAGGCAGCTGCTGTACAAAATTATGTGGTGCACAATAACTTGCTCTGTTCTTGCACACTGGCTTGGAAACAATCTTCTCAACTTGTAGGTCACCATTTTTAGGATACTTCCTCACACAGTGGCTAGTTATCTATGTATATTCTGCTTGTTACCGATGTATGAATTTATTGAATCTGAAGGGCTATTCTAGATTTGGGTTCATTGCTCTGTACCTTCTAACATTTATCTGATACACAGTGGGCATGACAATTTGAAGTTTGCCATGAGAAGTGCACTCATTTAAGAGAGGCAAAAGTGGATGTAACTTTGTGTCAAGCTGAACAGTCGTTGGGCCAGCGGCCCAGATAATTGGATTTGAACTTCAGTAGCAGAAGTCCACAGAGTGTGGAATTTGGCCACTAATTATCATGGCACTTACTTCCTGTCTTTTCTACAGACCAGCTCTCTCCTCCAGGCACCGATTCAAGCTGGACTAGCGCCAGATTGTGTAGAAGAGACTTTGTACTTCACAAATATCCTTTTTATAAGCAATATACGCGAACGACTGGCGTACGAGCGCCATCTGTCGACCTACCTGCTGAGCGATCGCGATAGGCGTTATTACTCTAAGCGGTTACAATATTATTTGTTTTACCCCATGCAACCAGGCTGACTTTATAGCCCACAGAAAATGCTACAAAATATGCAAAAATCAGCCGTTTCTACCGGATAGTTTTTGCGCTATAGACGCTTTTATTTGTAGGTAATTGCCACCTGTTTTAGCCACGCGGGAGCTCAGATCAATGGAAATTTCGAGGCAAACAGAGACAGAGCAGCCCGTGTTGCGACTTGTGAACCAGCAAACTTCTGTATAAGCATGTGCAAACTGCTGGATGGCTCAGAGAGCATGCAGACAGGGGTGAGGTGAGTGTACAGCATGTTTTCCATGCAACATGCACAGTTATCCTGAGAGGCATATATCATTTACTTATGGACAACAAACTGTCTCAGTAGTTACAAGCCATGCAAGTTTTTGTAAGCTTGGATTACTTCATTCCAGTTTGCACTGTAGAGGCACACGCCATGAACTTTGAACTGAACAGCCACCATGTTGGAGTAGCTTCTATGGTCTTGGCATATGGAAAGAGATGCTTCTAGTATTTTGTTGAATCGGACAACCCCCCACTGTTAAAACCTAGCTGCCATGTCAATCAATACCACATATTGACCACAAACCATATACACTGCATGAGATTGCAGCTCAAAGTTTGGTATATGAGAATTAGATGAAAGTACTGCATAGTGCTTCTTGAGCGTACAACACCAGCTACCGCTCACAGCCATTGGCTTATATACCACAAAGTTGATCAACATAGATGCGGCCAATGGAATCCAAACCTATACCTATTGATAGCAGCTATTCTTCATCTTGCCTGTGCACACACTTGTGTCTTCCTGAACTGTCTAACTCTACTAAACCCAAGTTCAACTTCATTCGTTACACTTGCGTTTTACATAAAACCGAGCTAGACCAAGCTTCTCTCATTCACCGGAAGTTGGGGGCGCAACTTCCGGCGAGTGAGAGAAGCTTGGTCTAGCTCGATAGACTAATAAAATGTATACAGTGCAGAACAACGAGTGGCTTGCTGGGCTAAGCTGACTGAATATCACTCTGACCTCCAAAATTGCAGATGGCTAAATGGCTATGCAAGTTTTTGTTTGCGTGGCCTCTTCATGCAACTGACTTAGCATAAATCACCGGCTTTCTCATGTGTGTGACACGCCCTAGCCTTCTGGGATGCTCAGAGACTGTATACAACAAGTTTATATACCCTAACTCTAACTAGTATGGAATTCAGAAACTGGCTGTTCTGATGGTCGTACTGAAGCCAAATCTGCTGAAGAAATGTTTCACTACCACACTCATGCACAGACTATCCCAATTTAGTGCCTCTCAGGATAGCATCCCAAACACATCAAGTACACTCAGAAGTCAAACCTGTCTGCAGGCTCTCTGAGCCATCCAGCAGTTTGCACATGCTTAGACAGAAGTTTGCTGGTTCACAAGTCGCAACACGGGCTGCTCTGTCTCTGTTTGCCTCGAAATTTCCATTGATCTGAGCTCCCGCGTGGCTAAAACAGGTGGCAATTACCTACAAATAAAAGCGTCTATAGCGCAAAAACTACCCGGTAGAAACGGCTGATTTTGGCATATTTTGTAGCATTTTCTGCGGGCTATCCGCCTATCGCGATCGCTCGGCGGGTAGGTCGACAGATGGCGCTCGTACGCCAGTCGTTCGCGTATATTGCTTATAAAAAGTAGATAATTGTGAAGTACAAAGTCTCTTCTACACAATCTGGCGCAAGTCCAGCTTGAATCGGTGCCTGGAGGAGAGAGCTGGTCTGTAGAAAAGACAGGAAGTAAGCGCCATGATAATTAGTGGCCAAATTCCACACTCCGTAGACTTCCGCTACTGAAGCAATTATCTGGGCCGCTGGCGCATGGCCCCCGGGCCAGCGACTGTGCATGTGACAGTTTCCAATATCGTTCTCTTGCGCCGGATCGCGGAGCGTACACACTGCAATCTGATTGGCTGGTTACAGGTAGACGCGCGCGCAGCAGCTCGTACTTCCGTTCTTGGTATATATAAACACCACTTTGCACTAGTTCACTAAGATCCATGCTAGCTGCTCGGATCGGCGAATCACTCACAGTTGTTCGGACGTGTTTCTGATGGCTACGAGGCGTTCTGCTCGCTTGCAGCTTCGAGCTGTAAGTATTATACTGATACCACCATACCATAGACAAGACGGGGGAAAGAACTAGTTATATCTTTGCTGTGTTTTGTTGTTTGCTAAACTACTAAGGGTAAGAAAGTGGGCTTGTTGGAAATGTCGCCTATACTGAGCCTAGCAAACTTGCAACAGCTGAGCAAAATGTGAAAAGAGCCAACTGAAAGTGAATGCGCATTATTGTATTTGTCTTCTTATCGGGTTTCTAATCACTGTTCTGTATTTTAGGCAGGCTATTGCTTGCTGTCACATTTTACGTGGACATGCCAAAAGTTTGACACTGAAAGTTTGCATGCTTTATGCTGAAAATAAGGAGATTTCTAAAATGAACATATAGGAAAGCGAAAAAAAAAAAAACCCAGCAGTCACCAGGAATCGGAGCCGAGACACCTGGCTTGAACTGCCAGTGTTCTGCCATCGCAAATCCTCTGTATGTATTGTAAAGGTGGTATACTGAATGCCTCATTCAAACTCTCGGCAGCTACTTGGCATGTGATTGTGAGGGATGGATGTTGTCCGGTTGTTGTAGCTCACTGGACAGCACTGGAAGCTCAAGCCAAGTGTCTTGAGTTTGGTTCCCAGTGACTGTCGGCTTTCATTTGCTCCTTCTAACATCTTTGATTTCAGTGTGAAGCAAAAATGTTCTAAGAATAATTATACTCATCCTAAGTCTAGTGGCTGGCACCATCATTGTCTGTGACAAACAATTATAATATTATTCTATTGTTCTGTTGTTGGAATGCTAATTATTCCTATAGTTGACTGTCAGTTTAGCCCAGCTGTGTTTTCCCTTGGAAAATAATTTCTTGATTGTGGAAGAATGATGACCGCTTCTGTAAATTTTAACCACCTGCAAATCTGTTTCCTCCACGTAACTAATTAGCCCTAACCCTTAAGAATGTTCTGGTAGCATTCTCATTCATCAGGCAGCATAATACAGCCACTTGGCCATTATCTGCATTCTGGCTAGACCATGCCAAATTCATTTCATGTTTTGTAGTCCTTGATGGCCGTTTACCATCTTTGGCCACATTTGATCCACACGCTCAACCTTGCTGATGGTACCGCTGTGTTTGATTTGTGAAATATGAGTGGTTTGAGTCTTACAAGCCAGACCCAACTATAACCCCAGCACAGATTGTTTTTAGTATCACACATGAGGAAAGTGCATAAGTTGGGTCTGGCTTGCGAGACTTGGCCCTCTTATCCCACTTCACTATGCTACTAGAGGGAGTCATTTGAACATTGTCAATTGACTGATGTAAGCTTTAGATAGACAGAGAGTGAGAAAGAAAATCCACAGGGATCCAGCTGTGAACGGAACTAGAATCTTCCAATTACTACTGAGCTCAGTGGTAAGAGCGTCCAACTAGTTATCTGAAGGTCCCGGGGTTCAATTTCCAGCTGGCTTTCTGTAGATTTTTCTTTCTTTCTCCCCAAAGTTTTACAACAAGTTCGTTCCTGCCTTCACAGAGTTTGATATCAATTTGATTTAACCTGTATGTAAATTTAACTACCTTTATACAAGACATTGACTAGCAATAGTGTGCTATAAATATGTGTCCTATATATTTTGTGTGTTGGATGTCAATAGAAATTCCAAAAGTTTTAGTTTAAATATTAAGCAAATCTTTTGTTAATACTTAGCAATAACTTGACCCAGCTGTGATTGTGGATGCACATACTTCCACGTTCATTTTGTGTGTGTTAGCTCCTGTGTCTGTCTCTGCTTGTGTTTATGCTGGTGTTGTAACTAAATGCCTCATCTCTGTTAACCTGCTTAACAATGGGTTTTTTTACAGGTAGGTGGACCAGGAGGAGGTGGAGGTGGACCTGGTGGTGGAGGTGGACCTGGCGGTGGAGGTGGACCTGTTGGAGGAGGTGGACGTGGTGGTGGAGGTGGACCTGTTGGAGGAGGTGGACTTGGTGGTGGTGGTGGTGGTGGTGGTGGTGGAGGTGGAGGCAGTGGAGGAGGTGCAGGTGGACCTGTTGGAGGAGGTGGAGGTGGACCTGTTGGAGGAGGTGGACTTGGTGGTGGTGCTGGTGGTGGTGGTGGAGGTGGTGGTGGAGGTGGACTTGGCGGTGGTGCTGGTGGAGGTGGTGGCGGTGGAGGTGGTGGTGGTGGTGGTGGTGGTGGTGGAGGTGGTGGTGGTGGAGGTGGTGGTGGAGGTGGTGGTGGTGGAGGTGGTGGTGCAGGTGGTGGTGGTGGTGGTGGAGGTGGTGGTGGTGGTGGTGGTGGTGGTGGAGGTGGTGGTGGTGGAGGTGGTGGTGGTGGTGGTGGTGGTGGTGGTGGTGGTGGTGGTGGTGGTGGTGGTGGTGGTGGTGGTGGTGGTGGTGGTGGTGGTGGTGGTGGTGGTGGTGGTGGTGGTGGTGGAGGTGGAGGTGGTGGTGGTGGAGGTGGTGGTGGAGCTGGTGGCGGCAGACGTGGAGGAGGACGTGTTCGAAGACATGGCGGCGGACACATGGGACTTGTAGGCCGCCGTGGGCCAAATCATCCCGTAAGTACATTATTAGTCAATGGAGATTTATCTCAATAACAGAGTATTACTGACTGACTGCACGTAGAATTATTTCTCTGGTCACAATGGTACAGCAGTAATTCAAAGTAGCCAGCCACTTGGTCATTTACACACTTGGTTGCAGGATTTGTAGCTTAGAGCACATTTTTATTTGTATCCTTAATTTGAAGTACCCTCGTTCCCAGGCTCTCCCATCCCTCCAACGTAAAATAAATGTGTGGGAGAGGGGAGAGACTGGGAATGAGGCTAAAATTGGGGGGTTTGCAGCATGGAAAGAACTAAGTGTACGTAGTTTGATCAGTTTCAAGGTATGTACTCAGCCACATGTTACAGTACTTAATGTAGTGTTGTGTGTCCAGGGACGTTGAATGATAGCTAGTGGCCTCAGCAGTCATAATTGCCTCACTTTGTGTCGACTATCATTGTGCCATGATCATCATTTTTTTACCACGCGTCAAGGCACTAATATTTTCATGCGACTGGACAAAAGCACCAAAAGTAGGTTTTAAAGCAACCCCAGACAACCTCAGCCTGAAACTAAGGGGAAAAGTTTTGGAATGTGGAAAAAATAACAAGTAATAAATTTGTTGATAGGGCAACAATCAGCCCCCCCTGCCTACTCCCATGAATCAACATGCTGATCACTTACTTGAAGCTGTTCAAACTTTCAGTGATTGAGTTACAGACACACAGAAACATTTTCCTGAACATCCACATGAAAAATAATTCACTTGTAAACACAGGTGACACTAAAGGAGCTGGCATACATTATTGACAGAAGGGCTGATGGCGATGGATTTTGTTTTTGCCAGGTGATGGGACGACCTTCAGTAAGTCACAGTTGTTTGTAAATGTTGAAATTGCATGATTTACATATATAATCGGTAGCCTTGTTCCCAGATGTTGAGGAAAGAAAAAAAAAATACAAGGTCTGCTTTAGCCTCATACCCAGCCCACGTGGGAGGAGGGAAAAGTGGCCTGGTATCCACTGTTTGTGCATGCACGAACGATTCCGGAAATCTTCCGCGAATGAGTCCGATTATGGACAAGTTACACGTGGTTGTTATGCAGAGAAATAACCAAACTAGATATACGGCTTGCAGTGTGGCAGCTGTGTTTACACGGCGATGGCTTCCACTATCAGAGACACAAGGGGTGACACGACAAGGACTGTGCTACAACCACCGCCGGTTCCACCGTCACAAATGGCAGAGTCTCGTAGCAGATAGACTTACCAAATCCCGTGGATAGCCACAGGAATACGTCTTTACCATCGTAGATACATTTGATCGCATCCAGCTGCTCTGCTTTCAACATGAAATCTCCCTTTCCAATACAACAAAGAGCGAACTTAAGCGCTTTATCAAAGTCCTCGCTTTTACCTGCCATGTTCGCGGGATAAGCTTGAGACGGACGTGCTTCGGAGCTATACGCCAGTATACGGTAAAGATTAATGGTTCGTAAACGATGGTATACGATACCCCATGAAATCATGGGGTTTTTCGCGCATGCGCAAACAGTGGATACCAGGCCACTTTTCCCTCCTCTCACGTAGCCTGGGTACGAGGCTAGGTCTGCTTCTGCTTTCAACTGTTGTGTATGCTTATGTGCTCTAATTCCTCTGCATTACCATTGGAGTCACAAACCAGTAACTTTATAGTATCAGGAGTTACGAATGTTAGACAGACACCCCGATGTTGTGCAAATTAAGTCTCTTTCTGCCTTTCTGCCTGTGTGTGTGTGTGTGTACATGCATGCATGGATGTGTGTGTGTGTGTGTGTGTGAGCATGTAAACATGTGACTAAATGCATGTGATGCAATTTCTGTACAGTTGCACCACAACTCCTCATCACACATTGTTAATCCTCCCAACACACATGCATACACATTCTTCTACATGTGCCATTCTCACAACATTCAACAGGTCAGAAATACACCATGCAGGGGCCCTGGAGCCTACAGTGTGAATGTGTGGGGGCAAAGGGCATCAACCAGGGCCAACAACAGGAACAACAACAACAACAACGGCCGAAAGCCCTATATGCAGGCGAAAAACCTCCAGCGGCACCTGAAGAAGATCCATGGTGAGAATTTCACTGTTCATAAGTTCTACTGTATTGTGTTTGCAAAACCTTTGCACCGTACGATCCCTACCAACACTGCTTGCACTTTATCTTATTTTTGCTATGGCGGCACTTTGAAAAGTACACCATCGTGCATCACACAGTATTCTATACAGCTTGACATCATGACACCAAATGGCACAGTAACTGATATATTGACATCAATGTGTGTTGTACCATGACAGTGTGATGTGTATGGTATCACCCTTATGATGGTCTCTGTCCCATGTACAGGAATAACCAATATTCTTGAAAAGCATTTGCCGGAAGCAACACCACCCAGGCTTCCCGGAGCCCAAGGTATGTGTAGCTACAGTGGTTACTCAAACGACAGTCCAGGAACATGGACAGAGCAGAAAGGCTCTGGGGAAAAGATTTCGTGCGCTTTATGTGTGATAAATTATGCACCTAATTTATTGAGCATGGTTAATTAATTAACTGTTGATTAGTGAAACGTACCACGTGTTTACACGCATCAAAGTGTTTTTTCTATCCTTTACTGAAAGTGCTACTGATTGTTCTAGCTACCCAAGCATCCAATGATTGAGTCCAGACAATGCAATGGATATATACTTCTGTTGGGGCCACCGTAGGAGTATCCCCTGCTCCCCCGTCAGTGGTTTCAAGTGGCAAGTGATAACAAGCCTATAGCTAGGAACAAGGCTGAAAGTGTAATCTGGTGAAGGGGATACTCTGTGAAAATAGAGTTTCAACGTACAACAACAACTTCTGCTTTGCATCTCAGTGTATGTAAACTACTGCAAGTGATGGGAAACTAAATGAGCTGGAGGGTCAGGGAGCATGGCAGACGTGTGTACCTGCTGCCTGGCTGCTCAGTGTATTGAAGCATGACGAGCTCAATCTGACTAAGCAAGACATACTCAAGCTGCAAAGTACCAACCTTGCAAGAGCCGGAGCATATACCAATTGCATATTCTCATCCCTCATTATTGGATGCCAGTCTGCTAAGCTAAGCCTGATGTAGTCAAATCTTACATAGAGATTTGCCAATGCAGGAGCCTTGTGAAAAGTTGAAGCATGGGCAAAGGAAGATGTGGGTAGACTTCGTAACCACTGGCGGGTTTACATAGCTATCATAGCAGCAAAGAAACTTGTGCTGTGGAAGGCAAGAACACAAACTGGTACATGGCATGCTCCTGGTTACCCCAGCACAGCTGATCGATGAGGCCTGGTATCGGGTTAATTTGCATAACATTTAGGCTTGTTTTTTTAGGGAGATGTGGTTGGTTGAGTGTTCATGCATGATGTGTGTGTTAATTGTCATGGTGCTTGAAACATAATCATTGCTATCCATCATAGCTGGATACAAATAATAAAGTGTAAATACGGACTTGTGCGCCGCTCCAGAAATGAAAGATCAGATGAATGAGAGTCTAATTATGTGTCCTAATCGAATTGAATGTTTGAGTACATAAATGGCCCCTTGAGTGTATTTGTAGTTTATCGTGGGATACTGTACAACAAGAAGTATTTTGATGGTGCAAATTTTGCGTAAATCTCTGCCAAACCTTTAGAAAAACTTTGTAAATTTTAATTTTTTTGTACATGCGCTTGCATTTGCCACACCTCCTTACATTGGCTTGCTTCTTGTTCCAGCACACTCAGGGTTTAGGCTGTTCGTAATTCATCAAACCTTGTTTAGAGCTTTACACAAACTAACTCATGCACCAGCTTCTTATACACATGCTGTTTGCAACTAATCTAGGTGGCACCAGCATGCACACACCTTAAGGTAGCTTAAATAGACTGGTCCTCAAACCAGATTAGAGCGTTCACTATGTATCTCAGTTCAGTTTAAACTGGATTCTGATCCAGGTTAGAAGTTTAGTGTGAATGGGGGGTTTTGTATGCCTACGAAAAGAAGGTGGGACATGGTTTAACTTTGGTAATTAAAATGGCTGAGCTCATTGCTGATTAGTTCTGTATTTCAAGAGTCAAACTCTTTTGACTTTTACTAAGAAAGGTCCCAGTTTTCAAACCTTTCACCAAGCCCAGTGGCTAACGATGCCTTTATGATGCGGTACCAAGTTCAGTTGTTATAATTATTGAAAGTTAGCTGTGTCCCATCTCCTCTGAAATAAGGGCAAGCTTCTGAGATATCATATGATGAGTGATTTGTGTTCTGTACACAGGAAGGAACCAGCAGTCACCTCATGATCGTTTGCAGAACGAGCTAAACCTTCAGCTCCAAAACCACCGAAAAGAGATGGACGACTTACGAAAAGAACACAGACAACAGCAACGCTCACTTGACCGACAACAACGACAACAACAGCGAAACGACCTCCGACATTTAAAAGACCAACTGGAAGACCAACACCAACAAAGACTACGACAACTACGAGCCGAATACAGACGAGAGATACTTGACAAAGAAGACGAACACAGACAAGACAGACAAGACCTGATTGACATGTACGAGACTGAACTACAGAGACAAGACACATCACTGCAAAGAAAAGACGCTGAAATACGACGACTTAGACACCAACTTCGACACCAACTTCGACAACAACAACAACCCCCAACACAACAACTGACGCAACTACAAGACCAGGTCAAAGACTTGGAAGACCAGGTTTGATGTCATTGTTGGTTTGTGCTGCTAACCACACCCACTTGATCGATTGATTGTTAACCACACCCACAATGCCAAAACCAGGGCCTGAAATTAGGGGCTAATAGGGAATAACGGTTTCACTGCTTGTTTGGGAGTTGTACTAGTAGTCTAGCACTGGAGCCAGTTGTAGCAACCAGCTACGTAGCTTCAACTATCACATGCTATGGTTGAATCACTACAGGCAGTGAAATACCTGACTAAGTTCTCTTAGTCATATGGGCAGGCAAACTAGATTTGTTTTGCATCAGCACCCGCTTTCAGACCTGCTGCCTCAACTGTCATTATCGCCTCCAAAGCAATGACACACCTACTTTCAATGGCTGTAGCACTTTAGATTTGGCAAGCAGTGCATAGAGTTTGCTAGTAATGAATAATGAATGATTCCGCCCGTCTGCACACAAATTGAGTAAGTGACAAATGTGCAACACTAAATCTAGTTTGCCTGCCCTATCATAGTACTTCTGAAGGTCTATACATTTCCTTCATCAGTGTCATGCCAAATTGAAACCTTCGGCTACCTAACTTTGGGGGATATTAAATGCAAACTGAATAACAAAAAGGAACTGGGGAGGCCTGTGAGTGAGGCTATACCACAGACTAGGTGCTGAGGGTCACATAAGCTGGTGGGATATTATGACCATTTTATCATTATCTTGTCTCTCTTCCAACAGATTACTGCCTACAACCGGGAACTACGAAGCAAAGATGACGAACTGGACGAGCTACAGACGAACTTTAACAAAATGTGCGACCTCAACGACGAACTAACTTCACGACTTGACGTTGCAGACAAACTATGCGACTTACGGGCAAAGAACAACAAGCTACTTAAGGACTTACTGGACAGAGCTGACGCCAATGTAAGTTCTGTAATGTGTACATAACAATTCTAAAAGGTTCCCCAAGATGCTTTTATAAGACGTGTCTATTGAGTGTTGTGCTATTAGTTTTCCCAGACCACTTCCAGATTTTATCTTGCAAAAACACGGCTGCGAGATAAAATCTGGAAGTGTATGGCAAGCCGTTTGTTTCAAAATTGTCGATCCGAAAATTCTGTTGTGTGCGGCTCCAGAATCGACTCAATTGTGCTCAGAATCGACTCGATTGTGACAAGAATCGACTCGATTGTGACAAGAATCGACTCGATTGTGACAAGAATCGACTCGATTGTGACAAGAATCGACTCGATTGTGCTCAGAATCGACTCGATTGTGACAAGAATCGACTCGATTGTGACAAGAATCGACTCGATTGTGACAAGAATCGACTCGATTGTGACAAGAATCGACTCGATTGTGACAAGAATCGACTCGATTGTGACAAGAATCGACTCGATTGTGACAAGAATCGACTCGATTGTGACAAGAATCGACTCGATTGTGACAAGAATCAACTGCAAGATAAAATCTGGAAGTGGCCTGGGAACTACTGTTTCATCTCAGGCAAAGAACTTTAGAGTTTAGTTTAGTGCTATAGTTGCATAGCTAAAAGGTTTTACCACAACACACTTTGGTTCACTAATAACAAAGCTAATAAACAACGAATAGAACAGAAATAAGCTTGCTATCTATGGAGTTTTGTGATATGATTCTGGCATAGATGCAAGATAAAATCTGGGAATGGCCTGGGAACGAGGCTAACGAAAGCTTACTCGGAGAATAAATGTGACATACTCCACTATATACTACCTGTACTCCTCGTATAGGTAGTATATCCAATACTTATGTACATAAACACTTTATTCGTGTGAATGCGAAACAAATCCTGTAGGGCAACTCGTGTGGCAGTACTTATACCCTCTGAATTTTGCATAAACAGTTAACAACAAACAGGAAAATGCTGTTGTCAAATCAATAATTTGTATACTGGCCTTGTAAAAAGTAGTGTATAACTACGTAGTAGATTACTTGACTTTGTGAGATATGTAGCCAATACAAGTACTACTGTCGATAGGGAAATTTTCACCCGTAAAAATATTTGTCGGTAAAATTAATTTTGGCACTTCAGTGTACCAACAGAACTTGGACTCAACGAACAAATATGAGTCTCATACCCAAATCTAGAATAGGGTCTGGGCACTAGAAAGACACATGTGAGCTGAGCTCTCAAAACAAGGAGACCTTCAGGAAAGAGTCTTGTGTGAGAGGGTACCATATCAACAAGGTGGGATGCATCCATTGGAACAGAGCTGGAGTGTCAATGCAAATGCAGAAATGCAGCGATGGTGAAAATATTTTGTTGTAGTAGGGTACTGACAGAAAGTTTTAATGCCAAAAATTAGTTACAATGTCCGGTATAATGCTATTGATACACCACAGTATATAGTATCTATACATCATGTATTGACATCTTGATATCGCTACCCCACAGATACGAGAACTTAACAGACGGAGTCGGAGAAGTGGGAGGAGGAGCAGGAGGACCGAGGAGAGTCACAGTGGATCCCACAGTGATCTTGAAGTAAGTAGGTACTTCAAAAATGCAACCCTTGAGTTAACGTTATAGCCAGGAGTTTTCTTAAGTGGGTTCAGGGTGCAAGGCATGCGCTAAAGAAGGGGGGTATTGCTCCCAATGTGACAGTAGGTGTACGCCACGTATGGACATGCCTAGCAATGATTATATAGCCAACCGAATAGATCATGAGGTGTTGACAAAATGAAAGGTGATCCGGAGGAGCATCAGCACAAAGGTGAACAATTAACAACATGCATTGCTAGTGCACAACTAAACATGCAGTGTCTTTTCTCAATTGGCTGACTGTGGCTTACATAATTACTTTTTGACCTTCCAGATCAGCCCTATCACCCTCAGAATTTACAGTTTCCGTACCGATCATTTGTCACTCGTCAGCTGATCATGAAAAGCAATGTGAGCGCTTCCTGAACTCCGTAAAAATTTTTCCACACTTCGCGCGGTAGGGCAACCCAGTAGCCGTACCACTTCATATTTGCTTCCTCCGGGCCTGTATAACCAAATATTCACATGGCTTATGCTCTGTGTAAGAATTATTGGTAGTGTCCTAATATTGATCTCTTCCTCTGAAGTATGTCAAGCGCATGGTTAGTATGTCCAGTAGCTATGCCAGGTGCATAGTCCGTATGTGTGGTATTAAGTCCATTGTAGGGTTGGTTAGCCTGATTCCCAGGCTTGAAGAGGAGGAGGGACCCTTACACCACCTCCTTTTTGGGCCTGGGAACAAGGCTAATAGTTAGTGTGTGGTCACATGTCAAGTGCATGGTTGGTATGTGTGGTTGTATGTTTCATAAATGTATCTACTCGTTAACCTCAATTTTAAAAACACCAGAGCAATCCTGTCAACAACACCATGGCCAGCTTGCATGGGCTTGGGAGAGGAGGGAGACCAAGTGTATTAGAGGAAAGAAGGAGAGAGTACGAGGAGGAGAGGGAGGGTCTTCAACCTTTCCGGCACCAACAGTCAAGAGAGAGTGGGCACAACAGCGACTGTGAGGTAAAGTAATTTTACTCTCTGAATATATATCATGTATTAACAGTAGTGTAGCATGTCCCAAACCCACTCAGGCCTGAACCAAGGTGTCAGTGCTGGCATGGATATATAATATGCATACTGTGGTTATCAGCGTGAGTGCACTGTGTGGAGGGAGAAGCCAGACAAATTGGAGCACTGTGTATTTCTGAGAGAGTAGCAATGAAGCAAATGTTATTACAGCTATTGATATGTCTGCTCTAGTTTCACCTACTCTCTACTGCAGTAGTTAGTCATATGCTAGTTAATATAACAGCGGACAGTGCTTTTCCTATTCTCTGTCTTGTGAGTGCAACAACCTCATCGGCCTTATGTTTCATTTTAAGTTGCTCATATAACAGCAGACAGTGATAAACCCAGCTCCTAATTGTGTGCCATGACCAAAATATTAAACCAGCAATGTGCTGCTCACTCAAGCTCGCCCCACAATATACATCTATAGTGCCGTCTGTTCAACCGAGATCTCTTTCTCTCTCTCTCACACAGGGCTACTCCAGGGAAAGAGAGAGGCTTGAGAGGAGGACGTAAGCATTTTATAACTAATTCACAGCTAAAGTTGCATGCTGTGCTTTGAGTAATTAATGCACCACAACTCTTCCACTGAGCCTAGCACAAACCATTGGCATGGTACTCCTGCAATCTGATTGGTCGCTTAAAAGCAGTGGCATGGTAGTCCTGCAATGTGATTGGTTGATTGTGAGCCTAGCACAAAACAGTGCCATATAGACCTGCAATGTGATTGTCCGATCCAGAGCCTAACACAAAATAGTGGCATGTAGGCCTGCAATCTGATTGGTCAGTCCTGAGCCTAGCACAAAACAGTGGCATGTAGGCCTGCACTCTGATTGATCGGTCAGTGTTGTTACAATGATGATATCTCTGATTCAACTGCATGCAGAAGAGCTACTAGCCAGCTGTGTCCTAACGACAACTATCTTAAATTTACAAGGTGTTACAAATAACACATCAAGCACTGGGCTATAATGAAGGCTGGACATGACCTATTGTCACATTGAAGAAAACATTTAGCTAAATTCTTGAAAGTGATTAAGATTGCAGATCATTGGTTTGTAACTTGACTGCAACATATATACGTATAATCACACCACACACATACACACACATACGTCTCACACTTACACATCCAGTCCACGAACTATCCAACCACTTCCAAGTTTTGTGGCTACAATCCTGGCAGGTCGCGGGGGAGGAGGAGGAGGGGTATAGGTGAGTATTGGAAGAATTGCTTACGTGCATGCATTTCTCACAGTAAATTTGTCCAGACATTGTTCATTTGAATGCAACAATAAAGCGTCCCATATTCCTTTGTAAATGAGAGATGGTTTGAGGGTTAGAGGGTCAGCTAATGCAATCAAGAGTTCATATATAGTATAGTTTACTTCTGGAAATGTGGGTCGAAAGTATATATTTTTGTTGTAGGCACAAAATAATATGCGTGCATACATATCCACTGGCACATTGTATACTGATTGTGTCTCAATCATGTCGTGCCTTGCTAGTGCAATTATTCACAAGTAACACGAGAATACATACTGTCAAGGATGCAAGCTTGAATCAAAACATTAGAACTTGTATAGAGGATAGGACACAAACTTTAAAATGCCGATGTTTCAATCTGTAGATCTTCTTCAGTGGAACTGACAAAACTCAAGAGCTAAACACTAAGGGTGATGTCATAGGTGATGTAATTTGGTTAATAAGAGAGAAATATTGAGAAGCAGAGAACAAAACAGTGTGGACTTTGTAATTAAAGTTTGTGTCTTAAGCTATCAGTTAGCTCAACAACACCTACCTTACTAAACGGATACTTAAGTGACGTTTAATCCCTCTCACCTTTATTTATACAGCAGGGACGGGGGACTGGATGGAGGCAGGCCAGGAGGAGACGATGTGCAGGAGTGAACAATGAGGGATGAGTGAGTGGGTATGGTCTACTCCTATTGGGAATCCCTCTAGCACTGGAAAGGGTGGGAGGGTACACACAATATAGTCCAGCCTGGCCTCAATCCTAGACCATAGTTCACATACTTTACTGGTCTCAATCCTAGACCACAGTTCGCACACTTTACTGGTCTCAATCCTAGACCACAGTTCGCACACTTTACTGGTCTCAATCCTAGACCAAAGTTCGCATACTTTACTGGTCTCAATCCTAGACCATAGTTCGCATACTTTACTGGTCTCAATCCTAGACCATAGTTCGCATACTTTACTGGTCTCAATCCTAGACCACAGTTCGCATACTTTACTGGTCTCAATCCTAGACCACAGTTCGCATACTTTACTGGTCTCAATCCTAGACCACAGTTCGCATACTTTACTGGTCTCAATCCTAGACCACAGTTCGCATACTTTACTGGTCACAATCCTAGACCACAGTTCGCATACTTTACTGGTCTCAATCCTAGACCACAGTTCGCATACTTTACTGGTCTCAATCCTAGACCACAGTTCGCATACTTTACTGGTCTCAATCCTAGACCACAGTTCGCATACTTTACTGGTCTCAATCCTAGACCACAGTTCGCATACTTTACTGGTCTCAATCCTAGACCACAGTTCGCATACTTTACTGGTCTCAATCCTAGACCACAGTTCACATACTTTACTGGTCTCAATCCTAGACCAAAGTTCACATACTTTACTGGTCTCAATCCTAGACCAAAGTTCACATACTTTACTGGTCTCAATCCTAGACCAAAGTTCGCATACTTTACTGGTCTCAATCCTAGACCAAAGTTCGCATACTTTACTGGTCTCAATCCTAGACCACAGTTCACATACTTTGCTGGTCTCAAGTCTATAGTTCATGTATCACAGTTCAGTTGTTTCACTCCCCACTAAATCTTTGCTAAATCTTTCCCTCCACTCTAGGAAGTATAGTTTCTCCAGGCTCTGTGGTTATGTTCTACACCTTCAGTAGTAGGGTAAATACAGAGTAAAAATTTTTAATAGTCTCTCCCTCCACTAGTATGTCCTGTATAGCTAGCAGAGGATTTCAGTGTAGTACTTCCTGCATACACTACAGCCCTTGTATAGCTAGTGAGAGTATACGAAGTAGTTAGCTACAGCCCCTCCCCTGTGCTCTTTGCCTTGGTGATATAGTTAATAATCTCGTTCTATTATCAGTGAACAATTTTTCTTATCGGAATGTTCTTCATTCCCAGACTGTACCTTAATTGCTATTTGCCTTGTTAGCTATGAACATCAGACACAGTAACTGTGCTAAGCCTTTCCCTCTACTGTAGGTACATAGTATAGTTTCTCCTCCTGTATATTATGATTTGTATTGTGGAGTTATACAGACTAGAACAGTCCTTCCTCTCCACTCTTATGCCATGTATAGCTAGTGAGAGGTATAATACAGTTTCCTTCCTGTTGTATGCCTGTGAGAATACACAGTGGTAAAGCCTCTCCCCTCTACACTGTTATGTATAGTATAAGAATGTACAGAGTCCTCTCCTCTCTACTGTACACCACAAGAATTCACAGTGGTAGCTGCTTTTCCCTCCTGTTGTATGCCTGTGAGAATTCACAGTGGTACAGTGGCATAGCTACACCCGGGCATACCCGGGCCTGTGCCCACGTAAAATTTGCTGGTGCCTGGGTAAAAATAATGTTGAAAGCTAAGGTCAAAGATCAGGTATTAGTATGATTGCGCGATCGCAAGTTTTATGAGGATGTGAAGTGAGCATACAGGTAACACTGGATGAATGGTATTTGTGGCCGAAAATGGCCTCAGAAGCGATTTCAGAGTCTACAATTTAAAATTTTTTCTTGGCGGGACTGTGCCCCAAATTTCCTAGCAGATGCGTGTTTTACACATGCACTGGGTGTGCCCATGCTGTGCCCACGTAACTTGCTCACGCCACTGCAGTGGTAAAGCCTCTCCCCTCTACTCTGTTATGTGAGAATATACAGAGTCCTCTCCTCTCTACTAAGTATATGCCTGAGTAGCCTCGTATGCCTGTGAAAATAGTAGTAGCCACTACCTCTTGGCACTCTATATATATACGCATGAGAATGCTAAAACCATTCCCCTGTACACTGTACCTTGAGAGAATAGACAGAGTGATATAGCCACTCCCCTCTACTCTACACCCTTCAAGAATTCACAGTGGTAGCTATATACTGCCTCTCCCCTCTAATATCAGGTGGAAGTTGTGCAATGGTGGGACATACATACATATACATGTACACTTTAGTGCTGTATCAAACACGCACCATACACTCCCGAAAATACACCCCTTTGAGCAAACACCCTCCCCTCTCTTTAACCCCCAGTTTCTTACATAGGTATTTTTCCATCGTGTAGACGCGCAGTAGCAAGTGTCTTCTAGATTTGGGCATGTTTTTAATGTTTAGCATCTGTCATCCAGTGTGTTCATAAACATGTACACTCGAAATACGAGCCTACATGGGGTCGTCTCCTGTCACCATTGTCGATGCAAGTTGCTTTGATGTCTCTCACCTTAGTATCAACACAAGCGCTGCTGATTTCCTGTAGTACATGTTCGGTGAAGTTGCTGTTCTCCCAGAAAGCCATAGTATAGTAGTTGTATGATTGTCTTCTCTACATCTTGTGTATTGTGTGATTGTACAGAGTGGTACAGTCTTTAGATCTTTCCTCTACGCCCTTTGTATATGTGGCACAGCCTACTGAATAGAGTGACCAAGAAGTACACTAGGGCTTTAAGGAAAGTACATAATTACTGGTATAACCTCGTAGCTGCGCTCCTATGGTCTTAGCAGGCTGTCATAATCGAAAGAGTTTAAATGAAATAAAAACTAGCGCTTGAACAAGGCAAAAGCTACACAATTCCAAGCATACAAGCATTGAAAGAATAGTTCCTTCTATTGTTGAAACTTAATACTTATAAGTATACAAGTGTTGAAAGAATTGGTCCTTCTATTGTTCAACCTTACATCTGTAATTAAGCAATCCAGATGTTCTGGTCTTCCGTCCTGATTGAAGCACTCCTAATGAAGTTGTCATCTGGATGTGTGTAGCTTTCTTAGTCAGTGCATAGTTTCCTCGCTGCTTAGCACACTCCAGTGTCTCCTCTCAATGATAGGGTGATGATTCTCCATGCTTGCTCCTCTATGGGTGACGTCTCTGTCGTCCCCCTCCCACAGGCATCCAGGTGTTCCTTCATTCTTGTCTTCTCTCTCTCTTTGTCTCTCCAATCCAGGCCTGGCCACAACTTCAGGGGATGCAGTACACCACACTGGATTATTTATGCAGCGGTACCATATCCTTAACCCAGTCAATGTTCAGTGGAGAATCTGTCCAGATCTGAAGACAACTTTGATGCCTACTTTCTACAGACACACTCGTTGTACTTGCTCATCTCAACAACGTAAGGGATCAACACTGGCTCTCAGCTTTCACTCTCCTGGTCCTCTTCAGGACTGCCGACATCTGTATTCTGTGTGCACAGTGCAAGAACACTGCGAAGAAGTTTGCAGGCTGATTTTCTGCTTTGAGACTGTAGCCAGATGGTCCATGTTCTTCTGAAGGTTTGTCCAATGTGCTGATGATCCCCTTGGTCCTGTCATGGAGACACTTCACCTGACCTTGCTCTGCACAGGTTGGGTAGTAGGACTGGAAGTGGAGACACCTGTTCATTGTGTGAGCTTCCTACAGATGACAATGTCCACTCTGCTGTCTTTCTTCCTTCATAGAAAGATGCCAAGGAAAGGGAAAGTGATATCTGCTTTCTTCTCAATGGCAAACATGGTAGTGAGCTGGACTTTGTTGAAGTGAAGGAGTTAATCAAATGTACCCTTCCTTAAGAATGCAAAAAATGTGTTTTAATATTTATCTCTTCAAAATTCTCTGAAAAGATATTTTAAGACACCTTTTGCATTCTCAGGCCGGCCAGGAAAGTTACAGCTAAATAAGCTCCACCTTAACAAGATCCAACTAGTACGCCATCAAATTTGCCACAAAGCAGAACGCAAATGAGACTCACTCATTCCTCAGTACCTTTCTAAGATGGAAGAAGATGGCAGCCTGGATATCATTATTAATAGGAAGCTCACACAATAAACAGGTATCTCCACTTCCAGTCCTACTACCCAACCTGTGTAGAGCACCGTCAGGTGAAGCGTCTTCATGACAGGGTCAGGGGGATTGTCAGCACATTGGACAACCTTCAGAAGAACGTGGACCATCTGGCTACAGTCTCCAAGCAGAAAGTTAGCCTGCCAACTCCTTTGTGGTGCTCTTGCACTGTATACACAAGATACAGATGTCAGCAGCCCTGTGAAGAGGACCAGGAGAGTGAAAGCCGATAGCCAGTGGTGATCCCTTACATTGTTGAGAGAGTGAGGACAATGAGCATGTCTGCAGAAAGTTTGACATCAAGGCAGTCTTCAGACCTGGACAGACTCTCCACTCAACATTGACTGGGGTCAAGGATATGCTACCTCTGGGTAAACAGTCCAGTTTGGTGTATTGGATCCCCTGAAGTTGTGGCCAGGCCTGCATTGGAGAGACCAAACAGAGACAGGAGACAAGACCAAAGGAGTGCCAGGATCCCTATGGGAGGGCGGGTGACAGAGGTGTCAGCTATAGAGGAGCAAACATGGAGAATCATCACCCTATCATTGGGAAGAGATGTACCGTATTTCTTCGAATAGATGCTGCCCTTGAATATAGTCATCACTCTCAAATAGTAGCCGCATAATCGGAAGCTCTGAGCGAAATAAACGCTGCCGTCAAATAGTAGCTGTAGCTATTGTACGTGGCACACGTGTGCGAATAATTTCTGATGACGATCACTGGGCTAGCACTAGGGGCGAAAAAAAAGTAGCCGCAGCATCTGATCAAAGGAACATGGTAGTTGCTGGACTGTGCTGCAGAGCAAGGAACTATGTACTAGTGAAGAAAGATATACACATCTAGATGACACTTTCATAGGACCACTCAACCAGGATGGAAGACCGGAACTTCTGAGTTGCTGAAATACAGAGATAAGTTTCATCAATGTAAGGAGTAAGTCTAATATGTTTGTAAGTAGTGTACAGCTTTTGTTTAATTCAAGCATTGGTTATGGTATTAATAAATTGCGTATTCTAGTTAAAGCCCAGCCTAACACTCGAAGCACCTGGCCACGGTCACCAACTAGGCTAGGCATACGGCTGTGAGACATGGGCCTACTCAACAACTACAGTCTTGGCCACTGTGGTCTTTCTGCTGCTTCTAGACACAAGTTTGCTTTCACAAGCAGGCATTACGCACTACTCACAGCTACTGACACTACAGCACTCTACTGAACTCCTTTTTTGTGTTTTTTTATTTATTTATTTTTTTAAGTCGATCTAAGCTTATCTTCAAAGTTCCAACCACCACATGAGGGGTTCTGCCAGGCCACATCTTAACTAACTTAATTATAAACTGATTATTGGATGCCAATGCCGACAGGAAATGGGGAAAATCCCCAATTTTACGGACAGTGAATGGATGAAGACTCCCAAAACTGACTATTAGCTACAATTTTAACAAGACAAAGAAGTCGATCAGCTTGGATTCCAGGTTTGTCGAGTTTTCTGCCACCTTAACAGCCAGTGATATAGCTAAGATTTAAGTGATACCAGGGCCCAAGTAGCAACGAGAGATGACAGCCTTGGACTTGCCCCCCCTTTTGGAAATGCTTAAACTTCAGAAGCTAAGAGGTTTGTTGCTTCTAAGGCCTCTTCAGGAAAATAACTAGTTTAAAATTATACCTAAATCAGTAAACACGTTGCCTTTGCTTCATCACTACTCTCTCGCAAATACTCATTGCTCCATTTGTCCAGCTCCTTCCTCCACACTGCACACGCTGATGTCACAGTACGCATATTGTTTATCCATGCTAGCACTCACACCTTGGTGCAGGCCAGGATGAGCTTGGGATTAGCTACACTACTGTTAATGGCTACGATGTTTCCTTGCTTTCTGGAAAATATACATGCAGAAGGGTAAAATTACTTTACCTCACAATCACTGTTGTGGTCACTCTCCTTTGAGCTTCAATGGCGGAAAGGCTGCAGACCTTCTCCTCCTCGTAGCATTGCCTGTGTGTAACCAGTGTCTCCAAATTGAACTGAGCCCCCCCTCTCGTTTTTTGAGGCTATGTAGATTGGCCATTGTGTCATTGACAGGGTTGCTCTTGAGCTAAACTGAAGTGAATGTGTGTGTGTGTGCAAAGTAGATACAAGTTTTATCACTGTCAGAATAAGCAAGTAATATTGAGTAAAGGATGATAGAGTCAAGAATTAGGTAGTTACTGGATTTATTCTAGCTATGCCTATTGTGTCCAATACACATGCAACTGTCAGGTCATATGTTCTATAAAGGAATGGATGTCATGGTATGATATGTAAACACTGCATTAAAAGCTTCGAACTGTTTGATTGCAAACAGCTCCAAATACCATGAGATTATAAAATGTTAGGGATGTAGGTTATTCCTACAGTGTAACTCGTATGTCCACAATGGTTACAATACTTGCGGGAAAGCCTAAAGAATAATGGTCAGAAGAATGAATGTCATTAGTTACTCATTGTGCCCAAGTCAGTTGGTTTCTCCACATAGTAAAGGTTGCTATTGCTATGGCTGTAGTAGTTGCAATTCCTTAACAGATCAGCGTGAGTACGATAGGTACTGTACTATGATAGGTGTTATATGTGACTTTGGTGCACTTTATTGGGAACTAGCTATATAGCTACATATGTGATGTTGAGCCTTTATATAGCTCATGTCACACAATGTGTTTGCACAAACATTCATAATCATCCTTATCTTCTGATCACACGGTCATGGCCATTTTTAGATTGGCATCATGATAGTGTACGGTCAGGATGCAGGAAAGCCTAAGCCTATGCAACAAACAGTTCATAGTTTGTTCATGCATTTTGTAGATTTGCATCATTTTGTGGGTCCAGGTGGCAAAGGAGCCTAAACCTAAAAATGAGGAAGAAAGCCTCTAGCTAGTCATTTCATCAGTTGAATTGGTTAGGTAGTCCTACTTGACATTGTATGCCATGAAAGCTTTTTAGGCTTGGCTATTCTGCACGTGTGTCACTATACTGTGGCAGGACATGGGCAGACAGGCCCAGCCTGCCTGGAGATGTGGGTACCATAGAAATGGCACCACCACCTCCTGCTGATGGAGTCCTCCCAATCCCAACAGGAGCTTCCACAGAAGCTCTGGGTATTAAGGAATTGTATGGTAAGGAGTCGGCTTGCTCTCATAGGTAGGACTTCCACTTTGCACTGACTCAAAAGTGGGTACCATGTGGCTACGGCATGGGGTCTGGACAATATTGTAAAGATTACCTATACTCTGTCAGGCTGGACTATATTGTGGTGGTACCAGTGCTAGAGGGAAACCTGCATGGAGTAGCCCCATTCCCAGCCCTTCCCCTCACTCTGAACACCTTTCTGCTTTTGTGCGTACTGGACTGCTACCATGATGTGCCCCCACCTCTCCTCTCCCTGCTTGACTCTGAATCTAAACCCTCTCTTTTGTATGTGACTGGCTGCTACTACAGTGTCTGCCTGACTCTGGGCCTCTTCTGTGATCCCTCTCTTGTGTGTGTCTGACTGGTGCGGCTACAATGTCTGCCTGGCTCTGGATCTCCTCAGTGGACCTCCTCTTGTGTGTGCCTGACTGCTGCTACAGTGTCTGCCTGGTTCTGTATCTCCTCGGTGGACCTCCTCTTGTGTGTGCCTGACTGCTGCTACAGTGTCTGCATGGCTCTGAATCTCCTCTGTGAACCTCCTCTTGTGTGTGCCTGACTGCGGCTACAGTGTCTGCCTTGTTCTGGATCTCCTCAGTGTACCTCCTCTTGTGTGTGCCTCACTGCTGCTACAGTGTATGCCTGACTCTGGATCTCTTCTGTGAAGCCCCTATTGTGTGTGCCTGACTGGTGCGGCTACAATGTCTGCCTGGCTCTGCATGGATCTCCTCGGTGAACCTCCTCTTGTATGTTCCTGACTGCTGCTAAAGTGCCTATGTCTGAATGTTTTCGATGACCTCCTCTTGTATGTGACTGGCTGCTACTACAGTGTCTGCCTGACTCTGGGCCTCTTCTGTGATCCCTCTCTTGTGTGTGCCTGACTGGTGCGGCTACAATGTCTGCCTGGCTCTGGATCTCCTCAGTGGACCTCCTCTTGTGTGTGCCTGACTGCTGCTACAGTGTCTGCCTGGTTCTGTATCTCCTCGGTGGACCTCCTCTTGTGTGTGCCTGACTGCTGCTACAGTGTCTGCATGGCTCTGAATCTCCTCTGTGAACCTCCTCTTGTGTGTGCCTGACTGCGGCTACAGTGTCTGCCTTGTTCTGGATCTCCTCAGTGTACCTCCTCTTGTGTGTGCCTGACTGCTGCTACAGTGTATGCCTGACTCTGGATCTCTTCTGTGAAGCCCCTATTGTGTGTGCCTGACTGGTGCGGCTACAATGTCTGCCTGGCTCTGCATGGATCTCCTCAGTGAACCTCCTCTTGTATGTTCCTGACTGCTGCTAAAGTGCCTATGTCTGAATGTTTTCGATGACCTCCTCTTGTATGTGACTGGCTGCTACTACAGTGTCTGCCTGACTCTGGGCCTCTTCTGTGAACCCTCTCTTGTGTGTGCCTGACTGGTGCGGCTACAATGTCTGCCTGGCTCTGGATCTCCTCAGTGAACCTCCTCTTGTGTGTGCCTGACTGCGGCTACAGCGTCTGCCTTGTTCTGGATTTCCTCAGTGTACCTCCTCTTGTGTGTGCCTGACAGCTGCTACAGTGTCTGCCTGACTCTGGATCTCTTCTGTGAAGCCCCTCTTGTGTGTTCCTGACTGCTGCTAAAGTGCCTATGTGATACTGGGTCTCCTCGGTGGACCTCCTCTTGCCAGTGTGTGCCCGACTGCTACTACAGTGTCTGCCTGGCTCTGGGTCTCCTCGGAGAGCCTCCTCTTATGTGTGCCTGACTGCTGCTACAGTGTCTGCCTGGCTCTGGGTTTCCTTGGTGAACCTCCTCTTATGTGTGGCTGACTGCTACTACAGTGTCTGCCTGGCTCTGGATCTCCTCGGTGGACCTCCTCTTGCCAGTGTGTGCCCAACTGCTGCTACAGTGTCTGCCTGGCTGCTGCTACATTGTCTGCCTGACTCTGGGTCTGCCTGACTCTGGGTCCCTTCTCTGAAGCCCCTCTTGTGTGTGCACAACTGGTACGGCTACAATGTCTGCCTGGCTCTGGATCTCCTTGATGAACCTCCTCTTGTGTGTTCCTGACTGCTGCTACAGTGTCTGCCTGACTCTGGGTCTCTTCTGTGAAGCCCCTCCTGTGTGTGCTTGACTGGTGCGGCTACAATGTCTGCCTGGCTCTGGATGGTTCTCCTCAGTGGACCCCAGCTTGTGTGTGCCTGACTGCTGCTACAGTGCCTATGTGACTCTGGGTCTCCTCAGTGGACCTCCTCTTGCCAGTGTGTGCCCGACTGCTACTACAGTATCTGCCTGACCCTGGATCTCTAATATGAACCCCCTCTTGTGTGTTCCTGACTGCTGCTGCAGTGTCTCCCTGACTCTGGATCTCCTCAGTGAACCTCCTCTTGTGTGTAGCTGACTGCTGCTACAGTGTCTGCCTGACTCTGGATCTCTAATATGAACCCCCTCTTGTGTGTTCCTGACTGCTGCTGCAGTGTCTCCCTGGCTCTGGATCTCCTCGGTGAACCTCTTCTTGTGTGTGGCTGACTGCTACAGTGTCTCCCTGGCTGCTGCTACATTGTCTGACTGACTCTGCGTCTGCCTGACTCTGGATGGATCTCCTCGGTGAACCTCCTCTTGTGTGTTCCTGATGCTGCCAAAGTGCCTATGTGATTTTGGGTCTTCTCGGTGGACCTCCTCTTGCCAGTGTCTTCCTGACTACTACTACAGTGTCTGCCTGACTCTGGATCTCTAATATGAACCCCCTCTTGTGTGTTCCTGACTGCTGCTACAGTGTCTGCCTGGCTCTGGATCTCCTCGGTGAACCTCCTCTTGTGTTTGGCTGACTACTACTACAGTGTCTGCCTGGCTCTGGGTCTCCTCGGTGGACCTCCTCTTGTGTGTACCTGATTGCTACTACAGTGTCTGCCTGGCTCTGGATCTTCTCGGTGGACCTCCTCTTGTGTGTGCCTGACTGCTACCACAGTGTCTGCCTGGTTCTGGATCTCCTCGGTAGACCTCCTCTTGTGTGTGGCTGACTACTACTACAGTGTCTGCCTGGCTCTGGATCTCCTCGGTGGACCTCCTCTTGCCAGTGTGTGCCCAACTGCTGCTACAGTGTCTGCCTGGCTGCTGCTACATTGTCTGACTGACTCTGGGTCTGCCTGACTCTGGATGGATCTCCTCGGTGAACCTCCTCTTGTGTGTTCCTGATGCTGCCAAAGTGCCTATGTGACTCTGGGTCTCCTCGGTGGACCTCCTCTTGCCAGTGTGTTCCTGACTACTACTACAGTGTCTGCCTGACTCTGGATCTCTAATATGAACCCCCTCTTGTGTGTTCCTGAGTGCTGCTACAGTGTCTGCCTGACCCTGGATCTCCTCAGTGAACCTCCTCTTGTGTGTTCCTGACTGCTGCTACTGTGTCTGCATGGCTCTGGATCTCCTCGGGGAACCCCCTCGTGTGTGTGGCTGACTGCTTCTACAGTGTCTGCCTGGCTCTGGGTCTCCTCAGTGAACTTCCTCTTGTGTGTGGCTGACTACTACTACAGTGTCTGCCTGACTCTGGATCTCCGCGGTGAACCTCCTGTTGTGTGTGGCTGATTGCTACTACAGTGTCTGTCTGGTTCTGGATCTCCTCGGTGGACTTCCTCTTGTGTGTACCTGATTGCTACTACAGTTTCTGCATGGCTCTAGATCTCCTCGGTGAACCCCCTCTTGTGTGTGGCTGACTGCTACTACAGTGTCTGCCTGGTTCTGGATCTCCTCGGTGGACCTCCTGTTGTGTGTGGCTGATTGCTACTACAGTGTCTGCCTGGTTCTGGATCTCCTCGGTGAACTTCCTCTTGTGTGTACCTGATTGCTACTACATTGTCTGCCTGGCTCTAGATCTCCTCGGTGAACCCCCTCTTGTGTGTGGCTGACTGCTACTACAGTGTCTGCCTGGTTCTGGATCTCCTCGGTGGACCTCCTCTTGTGTGTGCCTGGCTGCTACTACGGTGTCTGCCTGGTTCTGGATCTCCTCGGTGGACCTCCTCTTGTGTGTGGCTGACTGCTACTACAGTGTCTGCCTGGTTCTGGATCTCCTCGGTGGACCTCCTCTTGTGTGTTTCTGACTGCTACTACAGTGTCTGCCTGGCTCTGGATCTCCTCGGTGGACCTCCTGTGCTGTGTGCCTTACTGCTGCTACAGTGCCTATGTGACTCTCAGTTGCTATGTGACTCTTGGTCTCCTCGGTGGACCTCCTCTTGCCAGTGTGTGCCCAACTGCTGCTACAGTGTCTGCCTGGCTTCTGCTACATAGTGTGACTGACTATGGGTCTGCCTGACTCTGGGTCCCTTCTCTGAAGCCCCTCTTGTGTGTGCCCGACTGGTATGGCTACAATGTCTGCCTGGCTCTGGTTCTCCTCGGTGAACCTCCTCTTGTGTGTTCCTGACTGCTGCTACAGTGTCTGCCTGACTCTGGGTCTCTTCTGTGAAGCCCCTCTTGTGTGTACCTGACTGGTGCGGCTACAATGTCTCCCTGACTCTGGATGGATCTCCTCGGTGAACCTCCTCTTGTGTGTTCCTGATGCTGCCAAAGTGCCTATGTGACTCTGGGTCTCCTCGGTGGACCTCCTCTTGCCAGTGTGTGCCCGACTGCTACTACAGTGTCTGCCTGACCCTGGATCTCTGATATGAACCCTCTCTTGTGTGTTCCTGACTGCTGCTACAGTGTCTGCCTGGCTCTGGATCTCCTCGGTGAACCTCCTCTGGTGTGTGGCTGACTGCTACAGTGTCTGCCTGACTCTGGATCTCTAATATGAACCCCCTCTTGTGTGTTCCTGACTGCTGCTACAGTATCTGCCTGGCTCTGGATCTCCTCTGTTGACCTCCTCTTGTGAGTGGCTGACTACTACTACAGTGTCTGCCTGGCTCTGGATCTCCTTTGTGGACTTCCTCTTGTGTGTTCCTGACTGCTGCTACAGTGTCTGCCTAGCTCTGGATCTCCTCGGTGAACCTCCTCTTGTGTGTGGCTGACTACTACTACAGTGTCTGCCTGGCTCTGGATCTCCTCAGTGGACCTCCTCTTGTGTGTACCTGATTGCTACTACAGTGTCTGCCTGGCTGTGGATCTTCTCGGTGGACCTCCTCTTTTATGTGCCTGACTACTACTACAGTGTCTGCTTGGCTGTACATGGATCTCCCCCCTCTTTTGTGTGGCTGACTGCTACTACAGTGTCTGCATGGTTCTGGATCTCCTCGGTTGACCTCCTCTTGTGTGTACCTGATTGCTACTACAATTTCTACCTGGCTCTGGATATCCTCGGTGGACCTCCTCTTGTGTGTACCTGATTGCTACTACAGTGTCTGCCTACCTCTGGATCTCCTCGCTGGACCTCCTCTTGTGTGTGCCTGCCTGCTACTACAGTGTCTGCCTGGTTCTGGATCTCCTGTTGACCTCTTCCTATATGTGCCTGACTGCTACTACAGTGTCTGCTTGGCTGTGCATGGATCTCCCCCCTCTTTTGTGTGGCTGACTGCTACTACAGTGTCTGCATGGTTCTGGATCTCCTCGGTTGACCTCCTCTTGTGTGTACCTGATTGCTACTACAATTTCTACCTGGCTCTGGATATCCTCGGTGGACCTCCTCTTGTGTGTACCTGATTGCTACTACAGTGTCTGCCTACCTCTGGATCTCCTCGCTGGACCTCCTCTTGTGTGTGCCTGCTTGTTACTACAGTGTCTGCCTGGTCCTGGATCTCCTCGGTGGACCTCCTCCTGTGTGTACCTGATTGCTACTACAGTGTCTGCCTGGCTCTGGATCTCCTCGGTGAGCCTCCTCTTGTGTGTGGCTGACTGCTACTACAGTGTCTGCCTGGGTGTGCATGGATCTCCTCTGTGAACCCCCTCTTTTGTGTGCCTGACTGCTACTACAGTGTCTGCATGGTTCTGGATCTCCTCGGTTGACCTCCTCTTGTGTGTTTCTGACTGCTGCTACAGTGTCTGCATGGCTCTGGATCTCCTCGGTGAACCTCCTCTTGTGTGTGGCTGACTGCTACTACAGTGTCTGCCTGGCTCTGGATCTCCTCGGTGAACCTCCTCTGGTGTGTGCCTGACTGCTACTTCAGTGTCTGCTTGGTTCTGGACCTCCTCGGTGAACCTCCTCTTGTGTGTGGCTGCCTGCTACTACAGTGTCTGCCTGGCTCTGGATCTCCTCGGTGAACCTCCTCTTGTGTGTGGCTGACTGCTACTACAGTGTCTGCCTGCCTCTGGATCTCCTCGGTGAACCTCCTCTGGTGTGTGCCTGACTGCTACTTCAGTGTCTGCTTGGTTCTGGACCTCCTCGGTGAACCTCCACTTGTGTGTGGCTGCCTGCTACTTCAGTGTCTGCTTGGTTCTGGACCTCCTCGGTGAACCTCCACTTGTGTGTGCCTGATTGCTACTTCAGTGTCTGCTTGGTTCTGGACCTCCTCGGTGAACCTCCACTTGTGTGTGCCTGATTGCTACTACAGTGTCTGCCTGGCTCTGGATCTCCTCGGTGAACCTCCTCTTGTGTGTGGCTGCCTGCTACTACAGTGTCTGCCTGGCTCTGGATCTCCTCGGTGAACCTCCTCTTGTGTGTGGCTTACTGCTACTACAGTGTCTGCCTGGCTCTGGATCTCCTCGGTGGACCTCCTCTTGCCAATGTGTGCCCAACTGCTGATACAATGTCTGCCTGGCTGCTGCTATATTGTCTGACTGACTATGGGTCTGCCTGACTCTGGGTCCCTTCTCTGAAGCCCCTCTTGTGTGTGCCCGACTGGTACGGCTACAATGTCTGCCTGGCTCTGGATCTCCTTGGTGAACCTCCTCTTGTGTGTTCCTGACTGTTGCTACAGTGTCTGCCTGACTCTGGGTCTCTTCTGTGAAGCCCCTCTTGTGTGTGCCTGTCTGGTGCCGCTACAATGTCTGCCTGGCTCTGGATGGATCTCCTCGGTGAACCTCCTCTTGTGTGTTCCTGATGCTGCCAAAGTGCCTATGTGACTCTGGGTCTCCTCGGTGGACCTCCTCTTGCCAGTGTGTGCCCGACTGCTACTACAGTGTCTGCCTGACCCTGGATCTCCTCTCTGAACCTCCTCTTGTGTGTTTCTGACTGCTGCTACAGTGTCTGCATGGCTCTGGATCTCCTATGTTGACCTCTTCTTATATGTGCCTGACTGCTACTACAGTGTCTGCCTGGCTGTGCATAGATCTCCTCTGTGAACCCCCTCTTTTGTGTGCCTGACTGCTACTACAGTGTCTGCCTTCCTCTGGATCTCCTCGGTGGACCTCCTGTGCTGTGTGCCTGACTGCTGCCACAGTGCCTATGTGACTCTCAGTGCCTATGTGACTCTTGGTCTCCTCGGTGGTCCTCCTCTTGCCAGTGTGTGCCCGACTGCTACTACAGTGTCTGCCTGGCTCTGGATCTCCTCGGTGGACCTCCTCTTGTGTGTGGCTGACTACTACTACAGTGTCTGCCTGGCTCTGGATCTCCTCGGTGGACCTCCTCTTGCCAGTGTGTGCCCAACTGCTGCTACAGTGTCTTCCTGGCTGCTACTACATTGTCTGACTGACTCTGGGTCTTCCTGACTCTGGATGGATCTCCTCGGTGAACCTCCACTTGTGTGTTCCTGTTGCTGCCTGTGGGTCTCCTCGCTGGACCTCCTCTTGTCAGTGTGTTCCTGACTACTACTAAAGTGTCTGCCTGCCTCTGGATCTCTAATATGAACCCCCTCTTGTGTGTTCATGACTGCTGCTACAGTGTCTGACTGGCTCTGGGTCTCCTCGATGAACTTCCTCTTGTGTGTGCCTGGCTCTAGATGTCCTCGGTGAAACCCCTCTTGTGTTTGGCTGACTGCTACTACAATGTCTGCCTGGCTGTGGATCTCCTCGGTGAACCTCCTCTTGTGTGTGGCTGACTGCTACTACAGTGTCTGCCTGGTTCTGGATCTCCTCGGTGGACCTCCTCTTGTGTGTACCTGATTGCTACTACAGTGTCTGCCTGGTTCTGGATCTCATCGGTGGACCTCCTCTTGTGTGTGCCTGACTGCTACTACAGTGTCTGCCTGGTTCTGGATCTCCTCGGTGGACCTCCTCTTGTGTGTGGCTGACTACTACTACAGTGTCTGCCTTGCTCTGGATCTCCTCGGTGGAAATCCTCTTGCCAGTGTGTGCCCAACTGCTGCTATAGTGTCTGCCTGGCTGCTGCTACATTGTCTGACTGACTCTGGGTCTGCCTGACTCTGGATGGATTCCTCGGTGAACCTCCTCTTGTGTGTCCCTAATGCTACCTCTGGGTCTCCTCGGTGGACCTCCTCTTGCCAGTGTGTTCCTCACTACTACTAAAGTGTCTGCCTGACTCTGGATCTCTAATATGAACCCCCTCTTGTGTGTTCCTGACTGCTGCTACAGTGTCTGCCTGGCTCTGGATCTGCTCGGTGAACTTCCTCTTGTGTGTGGCTGACTGCTACTACAGTGTCTGTCTGGCTCTAGATGTCCTCGGTGAACCCCCTCTTGTGTTTGGCTGACTGCTACTACAATGTCTGCCTGGCTCTGGATCTCCTCGGTGAACCTCCTGTTGTGTGTGGCTGATTGCTACTACAGTGTCTGCCTGGTTCTGGATCTCCTCGGTGGACCTCCTCTTGTGTGTACCTGATTGCTACCACAGTGTCTGCCTGGCTGTGGATCTCCTCTGTTGACCTCCTCTTATATGTGCCTGACTGCTACTACAGTGTCTGCCTGGTTCTGGATCTCCTCGGTGGACCTCCTCTTGTGTGTACCTGATTGCTACTACAGTGTCTGCCTGGTTCTGGATCTCATCGGTGGACCTCCTCTTGTGTGTGCCTGACTGCTACTACAGTGTCTGCCTGGTTCTGGATCTCCTCGGTGGACCTCCTCTTGTGTGTGGCTGACTACTACTACAGTGTCTGCCTTGCTCTGGATCTCCTCGGTGGACCTCCTCTTGCCAGTGTGTGCCCAACTGCTGCTATAGTGTCTGCCTGGCTGCTGCTACATTGTCTGACTGACTCTGGGTCTGCCTGACTCTGGATGGATTCCTCGGTGAACCTCCTCTTGTGTGTCCCTAATGCTACCTCTGGGTCTCCTCGGTGGACCTCCTCTTGCCAGTGTGATCCTCACTACTACTAAAGTGTCTGCCTGACTCTGGATCTCTAATATGAACCCCCTCTTGTGTGTTCCTGACTGCTGCTACAGTGTCTGCCAGGCTCTGGATCTGCTCGGTGAACTTCCTCTTGTGTGTGGCTGACTGCTACTACAGTGTCTGGCTGGCTCTAGATGTCCTCGGTGAACCCCCTCTTGTGTTTGGCTGACTGCTACTACAATGTCTGCCTGGCTCTGGATCTCCTCGGTGAACCTCCTGTTGTGTGTGGCTGATTGCTACTACAGTGTCTGCCTGGTTCTGGATCTCCTCGGTGGACCTCCTCTTGTGTGTACCTGATTGCTACCACAGTGTCTGCCTGACTCTGGATCTCCTCTGTTGACCTCCTCTTATATGTGCCTGACTGCTACCACAGTGTCTGCCTGGCTGTGCATGGATCTCCTCTGTGAACCCCCTCTTTTGTGTGCCTGACTGCTACTACAGTGTCTGCCTGGTTCTGGATCTCGTCGGTGGACCTCCTCTTCTGTGTGCCTGACTGCTGCTACAGTGTCTGCCTGGTTCTGGATCTCCTCGGTGGACCTCCTCTTGTGTGTACCTGATTGCTACTGCACTGTCTGCCTGGCTCTGGATCTCCTCGGTAGACCTCATCTTGTGTGTGGATGACTACTACTACAGTGTCTGCCTGGCTCTGGATCTCCTCGGTGGACCTCCTCTTGTGTGTACCTGATTGCTACTACAGTGTCTGCCTGGTTCTGGATCTCCTCGGTGGACCTCCTCTTGTGTGTACCTGATTGCTACTACAGTGTCTGCCTGGTTCTTGATCTCCTCGGTGGACCTCCTCTTGTGTGTACCTGATTGCTACTACAGTGTCTGCCTGGCTCTGGATCTCATTGGTGGACATCCTCTAGTGTGTACCTGACTACTACTACAGTGTCTGCCTGGCTCTGGATCTCCTCGGTGAACCTCTTCTTGTGTGTGGCTGACTGCTACTACAGTGTCTACCTGGTTCTGGATCTCCTCGGTGAACCTCCTCTTGTGTGTGGCTGACTGCTACTACAGTGTCTGCCTGGCTCTGGATCTCCTCGGTGGACCTCCTCTTGTGTGTGCCTAACTGCTACTACGGTGTCTGCCTGGTTCTGGATCTCCTCGGTGGACCTCCTCTTGTGTGTGGCTGACTACTACTACAGTGTCTGCCTGGCTCTGGATCTCCTCGGTGGACCTCCTCTTGTGTGTGCCTAACTGCTACTACAGTGTCTGCCTGGTTCTGGATCTCCTCGGTGGACCTCCTCTTGTGTGTGGCTGACTACTACTACAGTGTCTGCCTGGCTCTAGATCTCCTCGGTGGACCTCCTCTTGCCAGTGTGTGCCCAACTGCTGCTACATTGTCTTACTGACTCTGGGTCTGCCTGACTCTGGATGGATTCCTCGGTGAACCTCCTCTTGTGTTTTCCTAATGCTGCCTCTGGGTCTCCTCGCTGGACCTCCTCTTGCCAGTGTGTTCCTCACTACTACTAAAGTGTCTGCCTGACTCAGGATCTCTAATATGAACCCCCTCTTGTGTGTTCCTGACTGCTGCTACAGTGTCTGCCTGGCTCTGGATCTGCTCGGTGAACTTCCTCTTGTGTGTGGCTGACTGCTACTACAGTGTCTGGCTGGCTCTAGATGTCCTCGGTGAACCCCCTCTTGTGTTTGGGTGACTGCAACTACAATGTCTGCCTGGCTCTGGATCTCCTCGGTGAACCTCCTGTTGTGTGTGGCTGATTGCTACTACAGTGTCTGCCTGGTTCTGGATCTCCTCGGTGGACCTCCTCTTGTGTGTGCCTGACTGTTACTACAGTGTCTGCCTGGCTGTGCATGGATCTCCTCTGTGAACCCCCTCTTTTGTGTGCCTGACTTCTATTACAGTGTCTGCCTGGTTCTGGATCTCATCGGTGGACCTCCTCTTGTGTTTGCCTGACTGCTACTACAGTGTCTGCCTGGTTCTTGATCTCCTCGGTGGACCTCCTCTTGTGTGTACCTGATTGCTACTACAGTGTCTGCCTGGCTCTGGATCTCCTCGGTAGACCTCCTCTTGTGTGTGGATGACTACTACTACAGTGTCTGCCTGGCTCTGGATCTCCTCGGTGGACCTCCTCTTGTGTGTGCCTGACTGCTACTACAGTGTCTGCCTGGTTCTGGATCTCCTCGGTGGACCTCCTCTTGTGTGTACCTGATTGCTACTACAGTGTCTGCCTGGCTCTGGATCTCCTCGGTAGACCTCCTCTTGTGTGTGGATGACTGCTACTACAGTGTCTGCCTGGTTCTGGATCTCCTCGGTGGACCTCCTCTTGTGTGTACCTGATTGCTACTACAGTGTCTGCCTGGCTCTGGATCTCCTCGGTAGACCTCCTCTTGTGTGTGGATGACTACTACTACAGTGTCTGCCTGGCTCTGGATCTCCTCGGTGGACCTCCTCTTGTGTGTGGATGACTACTACTACAGTGTCTGCCTGGCTCTGGATCTCCTCGGTGGACCTCCTCTTGTGTGTGGCTGACTGCTACTACAGTGTCTGCCTGGTTCTGGATCTCCTCGGTGGACCTCCTCTTGTGTGTACCTGATTGCTACTACAGTGTCTGCCTGGCTCTGGATCTCCTCGGTAGACCTCCTCTTGTGTGTGGGTGACTACTACTACAGTGTCTGCCTGGCTCTGGATCTCCTCGGTGGACCTCCTCTTGTGTGTACCTGATTGCTACTACAGTGTCTACCTGGCTCTGGATCTCCTCGGTGGACCTCCTCTTGTGTGTGCCTAACTGCTACTACAGTGTCTGCCTGGTTCTGGATCTCCTCGGTGGACCTCCTCTTGTGTGTGGCTGACTACTACTACAGTGTCTGCCTGGCTCTGGATCTCCTCGGTGGACCTCCTCTTGCCAGTGTGTGCCCAACTGCTGCTACAGTGTCTGCCTGGCTGCTGCTACATTGTCTTACTGACTCTGGGTCTGCCTGACTCTGGATGGATTCCTCGGTGAACCTCCTCTTGTGCGTTCCTAATGCTGCCTCTGGGTCTCCTCGCTGGACCTCCTCTTGCCAGTGTGTTCCTCACTACTACTAAAGTGTCTGCCTGACGCTGGATCTGTAATATGAACCCCCTCTTGAGTGTTCCTGACTGCTGCTACAGTGTCTGCCTGGCTCTGGATCTCCTCGGTGAACTTCCTCTTGTGTGTGGGTGAGTGCTACTACAGTGTCTGCCTGGCTCTAGATGTCCTCGGTGAACCCCCTCTTGTGTTTGGCTGACTGCTACTACAGTGTCTGCCTGGCTCTGGATCTCCTCGGTGAACCTCCTCTTGTGTGTGGCTGACTGCTACTACAGTGTTTGCCTGGCTCTGGATCTCCTCGGTGGACCTCCTCTTGTGTGTGCCTGACTGCTACTTCAGTGTCTGCTTGGTTCTGGACCTCCTCGGTGAACCTCCACTTGTGTGTTCCTGATTGCTACTACAGTGTCTGCCTGGCTCTGGATCTCCTCGGTGAACCTCCTGTTGTGTGTGGCTGATTGCTACTACAGTGTCTGCCTGGTTCTCGATCTCCTCGGTGGACCTCCTCTTGTGTGTACCTGACTGCTACTACAGTGTCTGCCTGGCTCTGGATCTCCTCTGTTGACCTCCTCTTATATGTGCCTGACTGCTACTACAGTGTCTGCCTGGCTGTGCATGAATCTCCTCTGTGAACCCCCTCTTTTGTGTGCCTGATTGCTACTACAGTGTCTGCCTGGTTCTGGATCTCCTCGGTGGACCTCCTCTTGTGTGTGGATGACTACTACTACAGTGTCTGCCTGGCTCTGGATCTCCTCGGTGGACCTCCTCTTGTGTGTACCTGATTGCTACTACAGTGTCTGCCTGGTTCTGGATCTCCTCGGTGGACCTCCCTCCTCTTATGTGTACCTGATTGCTACTACAGTGTCTGCCTGGCTCTGGATCTCCTCGGTGGACCTCCTCTTGTGTGTGCCTGGCTGCTACTACAGTGTCTGCCTGGTTCTGGATCTCCTCGGTGGACCTCCTCTTGTGTGTGGCTGACTACTACTACAGTGTCTGCCTGGCTCTGGATCTCCTCGGTGGACCTCCTCTTGCCAGTGTGTGCCTGGCTGCTGCTACAGTGTCTGCCTGGCTGCTGCTACATTGTCTGACTGACTCTTGGTCTCCCTGACTCTGGATGGATTCCTCGGTGAACCTCCTCTTGTGTGTTCCTAATGCTGCCTCTGGGTCTCCTCGCTGGACCTCCTCTTGCCAGTGTGTTCCTCACTACTACTAAAGTGTCTGCCTAACTCTGGATCTCTAATATGAACCTCCTCTTGTGTGTTCCTGACTGCTGCTACAGTGTCTGCCTGGCTCTGGATCTCCTCGGTGAACTTCCTCTTGTGTGTGGGTGAGTGCTACTACAGTGTCTGCCTGGCTCTAGATGTCCTCGGTGAACCCCCTCTTGTGTTTGGCTGACTGCTACTACAATGTTTGCCTGGCTCTTGATCTCCTCTGTTGACCTCCTCTTATATGTGCCTGACTGCTACTACAGTGTCTGCATGGCTGTGCATGGATCTCCTCTGAGAACCCCCTCTTTTGTGTGCCTGACTGCTACTACAGTGTCTGCCTGGTTCTGGTTCTCCTCACCTCTTGTGTGTTCCTGACTGCTACTACAGTGTCTGCCTGGTTCTGGATCTCATCAGTGAACCTCCTCTTGTGTGTGCCTGACTGCTACTGCAGTGTCTTCCTGGTTCTAGATCTCCTCGGTGGACCTCCTCTTGTGTGTGCCTGACTGCCACTACAGTGTCTGCCTGGCTCTGGATCTCCACAGTGGACCCCTGCTTGTGTGTGCCTGACTGCTGCTACAGTGCCTATGTGACTCTGGGTCTCCTCGGTGGACCTCCTCTTGCCAGTGTGTGCTCAACTGCTACTACAGTGTCTCCCTGGCTCTGGGTCTCCTCGGTGAACCTCCTGTTGCGTGTGACTGACTACTACTACAGTGTTTGCCTGGCACTGGATCTCCTTGGTGAACCCCCTCTTGTGTGTTCCTGACTGCTACTACAGTGTCTGCCTGGTTCTGGATTTCCTCGGTGAACCTCCTCTTGTGTGTGGCTGACTGCTACTACAGTGTCTTCCTGGCTCTGGATCTCCTCAGTGGACCTCCTCTTGTCTGTGCCAGGCTGCTGCTACAGTGTCTGCATGACCCTAGGTCTCATCTGTGAGCCCCTTCTTGTGTGTTCCTGACTGCTGCTATAGTGTCTGCCTGGCTCTGGGTCTCCTTAGTGAACCTCCTCTTCTGTGTGCCTGATTGCTACTACAGTGTCTGCCTGACCCTGGATCTCTAATATAAACCCCCTCTGGTGTGTTCCTGACTGCTGCTGCAGTGTCTCCCTGGCTGTGGGTTTCCTCGGTGAACCTCCTCTTGTGTGTGCCTGGCTGCTGCTACAGTGTCTGCATGACCCTAGGTCTCATCTGTGAACCCCTTCTTGTGTGTTCCTGACTGCTGCTATAGTGTCTGCCTGGCTCTGGGTCTCCTCGGTGAACCTCCTCTTGTGTGTGCCTTATTGCTACTACAGTGTCTGCCTGACCCTGGATCTCTAATATGAACCCCCTATTGTGTGTTCCTGACTGCTGCTGCAGTGTCTCCCTGGCTCTGGGTTTCCTAGGTTAAACTCCTGTTGCGTGTGGCTGACTACTACTACAGTGTCTGCCTGGCACTGGATCTCCTTGGTGAACCCCCTCTTGTGTGTTCCTGACTGCTACTACAGTGTCTGCCTGGTTCTGGATTTCCTCGGTGAACCTCCTCTTGTGTGTGGCTGACTGCTACTACAGTGTCTTCCTGGCTCTGGATCTCCTCAGTGGACCTCCTCTTGTCTGTGCCAGGCTGCTGCTACAGTGTCTGCATGACCCTAGGTCTCATCTGTGAGCCCCTTCTTGTGTGTTCCTGACTGCTGCTATAGTGTCTGCCTGGCTCTGGGTCTCCTTGGTGAACCTCCTCTTCTGTGTGCCTGATTGCTACTACAGTGTCTGCCTGACCCTGGATCTCTAATATAAACCCCCTCTGGTGTGTTCCTGACTGCTGCTGCAGTGTCTCCCTGGCTGTGGGTTTCCTCGGTGAACCTCCTCTTGTGTGTGCCTGGCTGCTGCTACAGTGTCTGCATGACCCTAGGTCTCATCTGTGAACCCCTTCTTGTGTGTTCCTGACTGCTGCTATAGTGTCTGCCTGGCTCTGGGTCTCCTCGGTGAACCTCCTCTTGTGTGTGCCTTATTGCTACTACAGTGTCTGCCTGACCCTGGATCTCTAATATGAACCCCCTATTGTGTGTTCCTGACTGCTGCTGCAGTGTCTCCCTGGCTCTGGGTTTCCTAGGTTAAACTCCTGTTGTGTGTGGCTGACTACTACTACAGTGTCTCCCTGGCTCTGGGTCTCCTCGGTGAACCTCCTGTTGCATGTGGCTGACTACTACTACAGTGTCTGCCTGGCACTGGATCTCCTCGGTGAACCCCCTCTTGTGTGTTCCTGACTGCTACTACAGTGTCTGCCTGGTTCTGGGTCTCCTCAGTGGACCTCCTCTTGTCTGTGCCAGGCTGCTGCTACAGTGTCTGCATGACCATAGGTCTCATCTGTGAGCCCCTTCTTGTGTGTTTCAGACTGCTGCTATAGTGTCTGCCTGGCTCTGGGTCTCCTCGGTGAACCTCCTCTTCTGTGTGCCTGATTGCTACTACAGTGTCTGCCTGACCCTGGATCTCTAATATAAACCCCCTCTGGTGTGTTCCTGACTGCTGCTGCAGTGTCTCCCTGGCTGTGGGTTTCCTCGGTGAACCTCCTCTTGTGTGTGGCTGACTGCTACTACAGAGTCTGCCTGGCTCTGGATCTCCTCGGTGAACCCCCTCTTGTGTTTGGCTGACTGCTACTACAGAGTCTGCCTGGCACTGGATCTCCTCGGTGAACCCCCTCTTGTGTGTTCCTGACTGCTACTACAGTGTCTGCCTGGTTCTGGATTTCCTCGGTGAACCTCCTCTTGTGTGTGGCTGACTGCTACTACAGTGTCTTCCTGGCTCTGGATCTCCTCAGTGGACCTCCTCTTGTCTGTGCCAGGCTGCTGCTACAGTGTCTGCATGACCCTAGGTCTCATCTGTGAGCCCCTTCTTGTGTGTTCCTGACTGCTGCTATAGTGTCTGCCTGGCTCTGGGTCTCCTCGGTGAACCTCCTCTTCTGTGTGCCTGATTGCTACTACAGTGTCTGCCTGACCCTGGATCTCTAATATAAACCCCCTCTGGTGTGTTCCTGACTGCTGCTGCAGTGTCTCCCTGGCTCTGGATCTCTTGATCTGGGTTTCCTCGGTGAACCTCCTCTTGTGTGTGGCTGACTGCTACTACAGAGTCTGCCTGGCTCTGGATCTCCTCGGTGAACCCCCTCTTGTGTGTGGCTGACTGCTACTACAGAGTCTGCCTGGCTCTGGATCTCCTCCGTGAACCCCCTCTTGTGTGTGGCTGACTGCTACTACAGTGTCTGCCTGGCTCTGGGTCTCCTCTGTTGAACTCCTCTTGTGTGTGGCTGACTGCTACTGCAGTGTCTGCCTGGCTCTGGATCTCCTCGGTGAACCCCCTCCTGTGTGTGGCTGACTGCTACTACAGTGTCTGTCTGGCCCTGGATCTCCTCGGTGGACCCCCTCTTGTGTGTGGCTGACTGCTTCTGAAGTGTCTCCCTTGCTCTGGGTTTCCTCGGTGAACCTCCTCTTGTGTGTGGCTGACTATTACTACAGTGTCTACCTGGCTCTGGGTTTTCTCGATGAACCTCCTCTTGTGTGTGGCTGACTGCTACTACCGAGTCTGCCTGGCTCTGTCTCCCTTGCTCTGGGTTTCCTCGGTGAACCTCCTCTTGTGTGTGGCTGACTGCTACTACAGAGTCTGCCTGGCTCTGGATCTCATCGGTGAACCCCCTCTTGTGTGTGGCTGACTGCTTCTGCAGTGTCTCCCTTGCTCTGGGTTTCCTCGGTGAACCTCCTCTTGTGTGTGGCTGACTATTACTACAGTGTCTACCTGGCTCTGGGTTTCCTCGGTGAACCTCCTCTTGTGTGTGGCTGACTGCTACTACCGAGTCTGCCTGGCTCTGTCTCTCTTGATCTGGGTTTCCTCGGTGAACCTCCTCTTGTGTGTGGCTGACTGCTACTACAGAGTCTGCCTGGCTCTGGGTCTCCTCGGTGAACCTCCTCTTGTGTGTGGCTGACTGCTACTACCGAGTCTGCCTGGCTCTGTCTCCCTTGCTCTGGGTTTCCTCGGTGAACCTCCTCTTGTGTGTGGCTGACTGCTACTACAGAGTCTGCCTGGCTCTGGATCTCATCGGTGAACCCCCTCTTGTGTGTGGCTGACTGCTTCTGCAGTGTCTCCCTTGCTCTGGGTTTCCTCGGTGAACCTCCTCTTGTGTGTGGCTGACTATTACTACAGTGTCTACCTGGCTCTGGGTTTCCTCGGTGAACCTCCTCTTGTGTGTGGCTGACTGCTACTACCGAGTCTGCCTGGCTCTGTCTCTCTTGATCTGGGTTTCCTCGGTGAACCTCCTCTTGTGTGTGGCTGACTGCTACTACAGAGTCTGCCTGGCTCTGGGTCTCCTCGGTGAACCTCCTCTTGTGTGTGGCTGACTGCTACTACAGTGTCAGCCTGGTTCTGGATCTCCTCAGTGGACCTCCTCTTGTGTGTTCCTGACTGCTACTACAGTGTCTGCCTGGCTCTTGATCTCCTCAGTGAACCTGCTCTTGTGTGTGGCTGACTGCTACTACAGTGTCTTCCTGGCTCTGGATCTCCTCGGTGGACCTCCTCTTGTGTGTGCCTGACTGCTACTACAGTGTCTGCCTGGTTCTGGATCTCCTCGGTGGACCTCCTCTTATGTGTGGCTGACTGCTACTACAGAGGCAGGCTCTGGATCTCCTCGGTGAACCCCCTCTTGTGTGTGGCTGACTGCTACTACAGTGTCTGCCTGGCTCTAAGTCTCCTCGGTGAACCTCCTCTTGTGTGTGCCTGACTGCTACTACAGTGTCTGCCTGGTTCTGGATCTCCTCGGTGGACCTCCCTCCTCTTGTGTGTTCCTGACTGCTGCTACAGTGTCTGCCTGACTCTGGATCTCCACAGTGGACCCCTGCTTGTGTGTGCCTGACTGCTGCTACAGTGCTTATGTGACTCTGGGTCTCCTCGGTTGACCTCCTCTTGCCAGTGTGTGCTCAACTGCTACTACAGTGTCTGCCTGGCTCTGGATCTCCTCGGTGGACCTCCTCATGTGTGTACCTGATTGCTACTACAGTGTCTTCCTGACTCTGGGTCTCCTCGGTGAACCCCCTCTTGTGTGTGGCTGACTGCTACTACAGTGTCTGCCTGGCTCTGGATCTCTAATGTGAACCTCCTCTTGGGTGTGCATGAGTGTACAGTGTCTGCCTGGCTGTGCATGGATCTCCTCTGTGAACCCCCTCTTTTGTGTGCCTGACTGCTACTACAGTGTCTGCATGGTTCTGGATCTCCTCGGTGGACCTCCTCTTGTGTGTTCCTGACTGCTACTACAGTGTCTGCCTGGTTCTGGATTTCCTCGGTGGACCTCCTCTTGTGTGTTCCTGACTGCTACTACAGTGTCTGCCTGGCTCTGGATCTCCTCAGTGGACCTCCTCTTGTGTGTGCCTGGCTGCTGCTACAGTGTCTGCATGACCCTAGGTCTCATCTGTGAACTCCTTCTTGTGTGTTCCTGACTGCTGCTATAGTGTCTGCCTGGCTCTGGGTCTCCTTGGTGAACCTCCTCTTGTGTGTGCCTGATTGCTACTACAGTGTCTGCCTCACCCTGGATCTCTAATATGAACCCCCTGTTGTATGTTCCTGGCTGCTGCTGCAGTGTCTCCCTGTCTCTGGGTTTCCTCGGTGAACCTCCTGTTGCGTGTGGTTCACTACTACTACAGTGTCTGCCTGGCTCTGGATCTCCTCGGTGAACCTCCTCTTGTGTGTTCCTGACTACTACTACAGTGTCTCCCTGGCTCTGGGTTTCCTCGGTGAACCTCCTGTTGCGTGTGGCTGATTGCTACTACAGTGTCTGCCTGACCCTGGATCTCTAATATGAACCCCCTCTTGTGTGTTCCTGACTGCTGCTGCAATGTCTCCCTGGCTGTGGGTTTCCTCGGTGAACCTCCTCTTGTGTGTGGCTGACTGCTACTGCAGTGTCTGCCTGGCTCTGGATCTCCTCGGTGAACCCCCTCTTGTGTGTGGCTGACTGCTACTACAGTGTCTGCCTGGCTCTGGGTTTCCTCGGTGAACCTCCTCTTGTGTGTGCCTGGCTGCTGCTACAGTGTCTGCATGACCCTAGGTCTCATCTGTGAGCCCCTTCTTGTGTGTTCCTGACTGCTGCTATAGTGTCTGCCTGGCTCTGGGTCTCCTCGGTGAACCTCCTCTTGTGTGTGCCTGATTGCTACTACAGTGTCTGCCTGACTCTGGATCTCTAATATGAACCCCTTCTTGGTGTTCCTGACTGCTGCTACTACAGTATCTGCCTGGTTCTGGATTTCCTTGGTGGACCTCCTCTTGTGTGTTCCTGACTCCTGCTACTGTATCTGCCTAGCTCTGGATCTCCTCGGTGAACCTCCTCTCATGTGTGGCTGACTGCTACTACAGCATCTTCCTGGTTCTGGATTTCCTCGGTGGACCTCCTCTTGTGTGTGGCTGACTGCTACTACAGTGTCTGCCTGGCTCTTGATCTCTTCAGTGGACCTACTCTTGTGTGTGCCTGACTGCTACTACAGTGTCTGCCTGACCCTGGATCTCTTCGGTGGACCTCCTCTTGTGTGTTCCTGATTGCTACTACAGTGTCTGCCTTGCTCTGGATTTCCTCGGTGGACCTCCTCTTGTGTGTGCCTGACTGCTACTACAGTGTCTGCCTGGTTCTGGATCTCCTCGGTGAACCTCCTCTTGTGTGTACCTGATTGCTACTACAGTGTCTGCCTGGCTCTGGATCTCCTCAGTGAACCCCCTCTTGTGTGTGCCTGGCTGCTGCTACAGTGTCTGCATGACCCTAGGTCTCATCTGTGAGCCCCTTCTTGTGTGTTCCTGACTGCTGCTATAGTGTCTGCCTGGCTCTGGGTCTCCTCGGTGAACCTCCTCTTGTGTGTGCCTGATTGCTACTACAGTGTCTGCCTGACTCTGGATCTCTAATATGAACCCCTTCTTGGTGTTCCTGACTGCTGCTACTACAGTATCTGCCTGGTTCTGGATTTCCTTGGTGGACCTCCTCTTGTGTGTTCCTGACTCCTGCTACTGTATCTGCCTAGCTCTGGATCTCCTCGGTGAACCTCCTCTCATGTGTGGCTGACTGCTACTACAGCATCTTCCTGGTTCTGGATTTCCTCGGTGGACCTCCTCTTGTGTGTGGCTGACTGCTACTACAGTGTCTGCCTGGCTCTTGATCTCTTCAGTGGACCTACTCTTGTGTGTGCCTGACTGCTACTACAGTGTCTGCCTGACCCTGGATCTCCTCGGTGGACCTCCTCTTGTGTGTTCCTGATTGTTACTACAGTGTCTGCCTTGCTCTGGATTTCCTCGGTGGACCTCCTCTTGTGTGTGCCTGACTGCTACTACAGTGTCTGCCTGGTTCTGGATCTCCTCGGTGAACCTCCTCTTGTGTGTACCTGATTGCTACTACAGTGTCTGCCTGACTCTGGATCTCCTCAGTGAACCTCCTCTTGTGTGTAGATGACTGCTACTATAGAGTCTGCCTGGGTCTGGATCTCATCGGTGGATTCCCTCTTCTGTGTGCCTGACTGCTGCTACAGTTCCGTTATGACTCTGGGTCTCTTCTATGAATCCCCTCTCGAGTGCAGCCTGGCTGCTACTACAGTGTCTGCGTGACTCTGGGTCTCCTCGGTGGACCCCCTCTTGTGTGTGCCTTACAGGTGCGGCTACAGTGTCTGCCCGACTCTGAATCTCCTCAGTGAACCTCCTCTTGTGTGTGGCTGACTGCTACTACAGTGTCTGCCTGGCTCTGGATCTCCTCGGTGGACCTCCTCTTGTGTGTGCCTGACTGCTTCTACAGTGTCTGCCTGGTTCTGGATCTCCTCGGTGGAACTCCTCTTATGTGTGGCTGACTGCTACTACAGAGGCAGGCTCTGGATCTCCTCGGTGAACCCCCTCTTGTGTGTGGCTGACTGCTACTACAGTGTCTGCCTGGCTCTAGGTCTCCTCGGTGAACCTCCTCTTGTGTGTGCCTGACTGCTGCTACAGTGTCTGCCTGGTTCTGGATCTCCTCGGTGGACCTCCTCTTGTGTGTGGCTGACTGCTACTACAGAGGCAGGCTCTCGATCTCCTCGGTGAACCCCCTCTTGTGTGTGGCTGACTGCTACTACAGTGTCTGCCTGGCTCTAGGTTCTGCTCGGTGAACCTCCTCTTGTGTGTGCCTGACTGCTGCTACAGTGTCTGCCTGGTTCTGGATCTCCTCGGTGGACCTCCTCTTGTGTGTGGCTGACTGCTACTACAGAGGCAGGCTCTCGATCTCCTCGGTGAACCCCCTCTTGTGTGTGGCTGATTGCTGCTACAGTGTCTGCCTGGTTCTAGATCTCCTCAGTGGACCTCCTCTTGTGTGTGCCGGATTGCTGCTACAGTGTCTGCCTGGCTCTTCATCTCCTTTGTTGACCTCCTCTTATATGTGCCTGACTGCTACTACAGTGTCTGCCTGGCTGTGTATGGATCTCCTCTGTGAACCCCCTCTTTTGTGTGCCTGACTGCTACTACAGTGTCTGCCTGGTTCTGGATCTCCTCAGTGGACCTACTCTTGTGTGTTCCTGACTGCTACTACAGTGTCTGCCTGGGTCTAGATCTCCTCAGTGGATCCCCTCTTCTGTGTGCCTGACTGCTGCTGCAGTGCCTATATGACTCTGGGTCTCTTCTATGAATCCCCTCTCAAGTGCAGCCTGGCTGCTGCTACAGTGTCTGCGTGACTGGGTCTCCTCGGTGGACCCCCTCTTGTGTGTGCCTTACTGGTGCGGCTACAGTGTCTGCCTGACTCTGAATCTCCTCAGTGAACCTCCTCTTGTGTGTGCCTGACTGCTACTACGGTGTCTGCCTTGTTCTGGGTCTCTTCTGCGAAGCCCTTTTTGCGTGTTCCTGACTGGTGCGGCTACAATGCCTGCCTGGCTCTGGATCTCCTCTGTGAACCCCCTCTTGTGTGTTCCTGACTGCTGCCACAGTGTCTGTCTGATTCTGGATATCTAATATGAACCCCCCTCTTGTGTGTGCCTGACTGCTGCTACAGTGTCTGCCTGACTCTGGGTCTCTTCTGTGAAGCCCCTCTTGTGTGTGCCTGACTGGTGTGGCTACAATGTCTGCCTGGCTCCAAATCTCCTCGGTGGACCCCCGCTTGTGTGCCTGACTGCTGCTACAGTGCCTATGTGACTCTGGGTCTCCTTGGTGGACCTCCTCTTGTCCGTGTGTGCCCAACTACTGCTACCATGTCTGCCTGACTCTGGATCTCTAATATGAACCCCCTCCTGTGTGGTCCTGACTGCTGCTAGTGTCTGCCTGGCTCTGGGTCTCCTTGGTGAACCTCCTCTTGTGTGTGGCTGACTGCTACTACAGAGTCTTCCTGGCTCTGGGTCTCCTCGGTGGACCTCCTCTTGTCAGTGTGTGCCCAACTACTGCTACCATGTCTTCCTGACTCTGGATCTCTAATATGAACCCCCTCCTGTGTGTTCCTGAGTGCTGCTAGTGTCTGCCTGGCTCTGGGTCTCCTTGGTGAACCTCCTCTTGTGTGTGGCGTGACTGCTATTACAGTGTCTGCCTAGCTCTGAATCTCCTCCTAGGATCCCCTCTTGGATGTGCCTGACTGCTGCTACAGTGTCTGTCTGGTTGTGGATCTCTAATACGAACTCCCTCTTGTGTGTGCCTGACTGCTGCTACAGTTCCTACGTGAGTCTGGATCTCTTCTGTGAAGCCCCTCTTGTGTGTGCGTGACTGGTGCGGCTACAGTGTCTGCCTGGCTCTGAATCTCCTCTGTGAACCCCCTCTTGTGTGTTCCTGACTGCTGCTACAGTGTCTGCCTGGCTCTGGGTCTCCTTGGTGAACCTCCTCTTGTGTGTGGCTGACTGCTACTACAGAGTCTTCCTGGCTCTGGGTCTCCTCGGTGGACCTCCTCTTGTCAGTGTGTGCCCAACTACTGCTACCATGTCTTCCTGACTCTGGATCTCTAATATGAACCCCCTCCTGTGTGTTCCTGAGTGCTGCTTGTGTCTGCCTGGCTCTGGGTCTCCTTGGTGAACCTCCTCTTGTGTGTGGCTGACTGCTACTACAGAGTCTTCCTGGCTCTGGGTCTCCTCGGTGGACCTCCTCTTGTCAGTGTGTGCCCAACTACTGCTACCATGTCTTCCTGACTCTGGATCTCTAATATGAACCCCCTCCTGTGTGTTCCTGAGTGCTGCTTGTGTCTGCCTGGCTCTGGGTCTCCTTGGTGAACCTCCTCTTGGGTATGCCTGACTGCTGCTACAGTGTCTGTCTGGTTGTGGATCTCTAATACGAACTCCCTCTTGTGTGTGCGTGACTGCTGCTACAGTTCCTACGTGAGTCTGGATCTCTTCTGTGAAGCCCCTCTTGTGTGTGCGTGACTGGTGCGGCTACAGTGTCTGCCTGGCTCTGAATCTCCTCTGTGAACCCCCTCTTGTGTGTTCCTGACTGCTGCTACAGTGTCTGCCTGGCTCTTGATCTCCTTGGTGGACCTCCTCTTGTGTGTGTCCGACTGTTGCCGCAGTGAACCTGGCTGTGCCTGCCTGTATCTCAATCTCTGCTGACTACTGCCCCCCATCCTTTCTCTTTTCATGCCTTCCTGACAGCTGCCACCATGTGGCTTACATTGGATTAGGCAACTTCACTACCATGCATAGTGACGGTAAGAAGCAACCGAATCTGACACCTTTTGCTATAAATTATTTTGTGGCTTGAATTTCCAAGTTTGTCACTTAATGATTCTGCATTATAGCGTAAATATGAGTTAGAATCCTTGTGCATGTAATTGTTACCATTCTCTCCACCAAATAAAGTGCTTTAGCAGCAAAGTTTCTTGATCTTCAGTACCTTGATTATCTACACTTCCAATTTACTTAATTTTCTAGTACTATACTGTGCATATGTAGGTGTGTGTTCAAATGATGGGGGTGTTCATGTAAAGATACTACTGCATTTCTGCTGCATTGTATCTGATTTCCATGCAGGGACACTCCGTCTGGCCTTGATGAGCTTGAGTGAGCCTGTGTCTACCACGCACTCTGTGCCAATCTTGTGTATATGGTGGGTAGTATGCCATCTACTGTGCCTCATCTGCACAGGGGAGGAGAAAGGAGGTTGAGTGTATCTCTAGTCAGTGATGGAAGTTAGAGCTGGAAAGTGATTAGACCTCATTATCATAGTGGATGCGATACAAAATGTCTGTGTTACATTTACAGCTATCAAGAAGCTCTACTGCTGAGTGTTGTTTTTGTCTGGTCTTGGCTCGTGCTAGAGCTACTATATAGCACAAAGCACAATAAGCAGAACAAAAATACAAAATTTTTATAACAGGATGGCCACAATCTGGACCAACCAAATTGTGTTGCCTGTGCAGTAGCTGTGCTGTCCAAGTTGATTGTTAAGGATGGTGATGCAAGTGATCAACTGCATACGTAAATGGTGTACAACTACAACTACCAAGAACCACTCCTGTAGCGTCTTGTAGTTTGTGTTGTCTCTTAACTGACCACAGTGCCACAGCCCTTACTCACAAGTAAATAATGTGAATGTAGTTAGCCTTGTAACCAGGCTAATTTTCTCTTGTGGTGTACTTATGGAAAGAGATTTTATCATGTTTTTCAGCAATGGGGACATGCTGGCACCGTCTTTAGTGTTGTTGACCTGCTCTAATTACAAAAAATACTTTAATTTTCCACTCATATTGCTTTAGCACACTGTAGCCAACTAAGTAGTGCTTCACTTTGGCCGCATATAAAAGTCCAGTTAGTATTTCTTGAATTTGATGAAAACTAAAGCATTTAGTCAGAAGTCGGCAATTTTGTAATTAATCACCTGTAAACTAATTTTTTCTGTTCAGTATTAGATTTGGTCTCAAAGTTCTTCAACGTTCACTGCTTCATGTCATGCCACACCAGACATAGCAAAACCCTAAGTAGATTCTTGCTGTAGATTTGTTTAGCTGCACTACCTCACTTCTCTTTATCTTCAAGTTTATATGTGGTCAAATAAACACAACTCTTTCCAGCCCAAAAAGTACCTTTCTTTCCCTTTGCACTTCCTGTGCAGTACATTCAAACTTCCCTGAATAATGAACTACAGAAACAAAATTCTATTTCAATCCAAACTCAAACTTGAATGTTGTAAAGAGAAACACTTGCTATTTATTTGTTGACACAGGGAGGACCGTGTCAACTCTTATCTTGGTACACTTTCAGTGCTGTACACTATTAAATTCAAACTGACCCAATTATGAAGACAAAAGGTTTTGGTTTCAATCTTAAGAAACACATACAAAAAAACTCCTGGTACGTGTTTGTTGACATCAAAGAGACTCTTTATTTGGTGCACTTCCAATACTAAACAAAACTAAACTGGCCCATATAGGGCTGAGTTGCTTTTCTTCAATCCAATAAAAAATGTATACCTTGTCATTTGTTTTCGATACAGGGAGGCCCATATCAACTCTTTTATTGTGTAATACACTTGCAATGCTGTACACTACTAAATTAAAACTTACCTTGTTATACAAGTTTGTTTTTTTTTATAATCATGTAAAGAGGAAACTGTGGCTACATAATTGTTTGTTGACATCTTCCAGTGTTGCAGACTACTACATTAAAACTTCTCCCACATAAATAGCACTAAAGCAAAACTTGAAACCTATGGTCTTTGCACTGAAAGTTTATGTCTTCATTTGTGACCAACAACTCTTCACCAACAACCTCAACAAAGTCTTCTTTTTTTTCAACCAGAGTCTGCTCTCATTTTTGTATTTTTGTGCAATTCCAATGCGGTACACTAAACCCTTACATATGAAGCTATAAAGAAAATATGTTTTGTTCTTTTCAATCCAAATCTAATCTCATAATCTTGCAGTGTGTCTGTTGACAACAAACAATTTTGGGTGTTTTTTTTTTCTTAGTTTGGTACACTTCAAATGCCAATCTAAACTGGCCAATGAGCATAAAGCTCCAAAAAGCTAGTTCTTTTTCTCTCTGTTGCTTCTTGTTTGTTCACATCAGGAAGGTCAACTCTTTTTTTTTTTTTTTCCTTTTTTTATGGTACACTTCCAATGCTGTACATTACTAAATTTAAACTGGCTCTGTTACAGCACCTTTTTAAAAATTTAAATCTAATCACACTAAGAAGTGCTGCGATTTGTCGACATCAGGGAGACCCTTTTCGTGGTGCACTTCTAATCCATTGCCGATTGGTCTAAAAAGAAATGAAGTTTTCAATCCAAATTGTTTGTTGACATCAGGAGGCCCATGTCAACTCTCTTTTTTTTTGGTAAACTTCCAATGCCACATCTAAACTAACCCCATGAATATTGGGCACCAATTTTTATTTTTCAATTCTCCTCTCACAAAGAAATACTCTTATCATCAGGGACCAATGTCCATCCCATTTTTTGGCACCCCTCAAATGCTGTACTTGCCTGGTTATAATGACACAAATTGTTTTCAATTCAAATCTGATCATGTAAAGAGAAAACTGTTCAAGGAATACAACTTGTTGACATCAGGAAGGCCCACTTTGACTCTTTTCTTGGTGCGTTTTAAATGCTGCACACTAAACTGACTCATTAATGAATCCAACTTTAATCTCATATCACAAAACATATCTTGCTACTTGCAACATCAGATGCATTTCCAATGCTGCTCACTACCAAATCTGTAGTGACCCAGTTACAAAGAAACAGTTTTTTTTTCTTAATCCAAATCTCAACACGTAAAGAAAAGCACTTGTTGGCATCAGGAAATGCTGTGTCAATTTAATTTAATTTTTGGTGTACTTTCAAAGCTAAATTTAAACAGGCCAATGAACATTATGGCTATTTCAATGAGAATCCAATCTCTAATACTTACTGTTTGTAGACATTAGGGAGGCCTGTGTTAAGCATCCTTTTAATGTTTGCATTAGCAAATCTTGCAATGAGTTGCTGCTGCCCTTTTGCCCTTCAACTCTTCAACATCTAAACCTCTTCATTTTCAGTGTGATGCAAGATGGTCTAAACAGCGTGCTTTTCTGTGTAACATTCAATGGTTATATATTTTTAAGTTGCTGCTGCCCTTTTGCCTTCCTTTACTTTCAACTCTTTAACATCTAAATTCTAAACAGTGTACTTTTCTGTGTAACACTCAATGGTTATATGTTATTAAGATTACAAAATACAGCCATTGGAAGTACTTGAATTAGCCTAAAAAGGCATAAGTGTAAACAGTAGTGTGGCTACACACCAGGACCCTTACGGTGCAAAGTTTTTCAAACACATTATTTAAAAACAGCATGTACAATTTACAACATGGGCATTCTTTAAGTATCTGTTCAGCTTTTTGCTTGCAAATACAGCTTCTTTTTGTTGTTTGAGCGATTTGTAATGCAGGTCAACACCCTTTGCCTTCACACATTAACACTGTAAGCACCAGGTCTTTTGCAAGTCTGCCAAGTGGTGTACTTTTCTGCGCAGGTAACGTTAATGTATGATTACAAAATGCCGCCATTGCAAAAATAAGATAGTGAAGTACTAGTTTAAAAATGGCAAAAGTGCAAGCAGTGTTGGTAGGACCCCTACAGTGCAAAGTAGAACTTATGAACAGTGCAATTCTCACCATGGACCTTCTTCAAATGCCTTTGCAGGTTCTTTGCCTGCATGTAGGGCTTCTGGCTGTTGTTTTGCCTGTTGTTGGTGCGATTAGTTGCATAATTTTTCACACACAAAGTGCACAAAATCTTTTCCCCAGGACCCTTCTGCTCTGTTGTTGGCCCTGGACTGTCGATTAGCTACACATACCTTGGGCTCTGGGAAGCCCAGGTGGTGTTGCATCTGGTAGGTGTTTCTCAAGGATGTTGTTTATTCCTGTAGATGATACATGTGACAGAGACCATCATAAGGATGATACCATATAGCATCATATGACATCACACTCACAGTAAAACACAACATTGATGTCAATATATCAGTTACTGTGCCCTTGGTGTCATGATGTCATGTGCTGTGAGTATATGTACGTATAATAGTTATAGCATGCCAAGCTGTATAAAATACTGTGTGACGCACGATGGTGTAAGTGGTGTACTTTTCTGCACATGTAATGTTAATGTATGATTGCAAAGTTCCACCATAGCAAAAATAATATAGTGAAATACTAGTTTGAAAAATGAACAGTGCGATTTTCACCATGGACCTTCTTCAAATGCCTTTGCAGGTTCTTCGCCTGCATGTAGGGCTTCCGGCTGTTGTTTTGCCTGTTATTTACATGGGTCTTTGACCTCATACGTTGACACTGTTGGCCCATTCCTCAAGTGCCACTGGAGGTTTTTAGCCTGCATGTAAGAGTTTCTGTTGTTGTACAGCAATTGCATCACATGCATTTTCCACCTTTCTAAGCCACAGACAAAATTGTTAGAATCTTGAATAGCTTTTGTGACAAGCTTGCACACAAAATAAGAATGACTTGTTTTAAGCACGAGTAGAAGTTATGAACAGTTCACTTCTCACCATGGACCTTCTTCAAGTACCGCTGGAGGTTCCTTGCCTGCATGTTGGGCTTCGGGGGTTGTTTTGCCTGTTGTTGGCATGAGTTGTTGGTCTCTGTCCCCACACATTTACACTGTAGGCCCCAGGCCCCCTGCAAGGTGTATTTCTAGCCTGTTGAATGTTGTGAGAATGGCATATGTAGAAGAATGTGTATGCATGCGTGCTAGGAGTGTTAACAATGTGTGATAAGGAGTTGTGGTGCAACCATACAGCAATTGCATCACATGCATTTTCCAGGTTTCTAAGTGACAGACAAAATTCTTAGACCTCTTGATTGCTTGTGTGACAATCTCGCACACAAGATAAGAATGGCTTGTTTTTAAGCACAAGCTCTTTATGGAGTGGAATCACAGGTGGTTTGTTACGCTGGGACTGCACCCAGTTTGAAACAGCAAGTCAGTTTCTTGTTTTAACAATACAAACGGTTATTTTTCAGTTCACTATCTTTTACACAAAAGAATTTTTATTTCACTTGCTTTGACACAGTTTCTCTAATAATTACTAACAGTCTGTGCTTTAGCATTGTTGCTTATGTGCAATGTGACCCTTGGATGATAAAGAAAACTCTTGCCTTTGCTTCAGTGTTTGTTGGAAGCATTTTCTTGCTATGATAATTTCTTGATTCTTTTTAGGATTCCAGTACTACACTATGGTAACTTTCTCAATTATATTTGCTGTTGCAATTGGTATGGCTCGATGGTAATTTCTCTGCTGTTGCAGCCTGCCTGTATTGCAAATTCAACCTCTTATGTAAAATTGAATGTCATTGTTAGAGCTGATGCAAGTCATTGTAAAATCTTAACCACCAAGAGAGTGGGTTGAATGATGCAAAAGCAACCAAGGCAAAGCAGTAGCTGCTATTTGCAATTCAACAATAGAAGTTAAATTGCACGTGTGTTCACTTGCAAGATTCTTGTACCAGTGCTGCAAGATTGTTGTAGCAAATGCTACAAGATTCTTACAGAAAACAGTGCAAGATTCCTCCTCAAGCCCCGCCCCTTCATTGCATTCAACAGCAACAGTGTCACAAGTGTCAAAAGACACTCACAATCTGTGAGTTGTTTTAAGACTCAATTGTACTCTACTCACACACTGGATATACTTGGCTTGTGTAAGGTTGTCGCACAAGCTCTTTAGGGAGTTGAAACACAGGTGGTTTGTTACACTGGGATTTCACCCAGCATTGAGTAACATAACGTTTTCTTGTTTTAACAAAAAGGAAAATTATTGTTTATCAGTTCACCAGTTCACAAACCAATGCATCTTTTATGCCTAAAGTTTTATGTGCCACTCACTTTGACTCAGTTTCTCTAGAAACTGCTAATATCCTGCGCTTCAGTATTGTTTGCTTATGTGCAATGCGATCATTGCCTTATTGGATGATTAAGAAAACTCTTGCCACTGCATCTATGTTTGTTGGAAGCATTTTCTTGATTCAATCTTTGTTGACAGGCATGAAGGCCTGCATGTTTAACACTTCATAGCTGAGAAACAGAAACAGGTAACTTTTACTTTATGGGTTTGTTTAAAAAACACAACACTTAAAAAAGACAAAAAAAAAGACCACCTAGGAGTTTAGGGTAGGAAATATTGAAAACATAGTACGCAGACAGTAAACGTTGCACTGCCTGAACTATAGAGTTAACACAACAGAAAATTTCACGTTCAACTACTAAACAAGTATTAATACTTGATTTACATCAAGTATTCAAGTATTAATACTTGTTGCATGTCTTGGATTTCACTACAACTGAACTGTGCTAACTTTCTCACTTTTCTTACTGTTGCAATTGCACATGGCTTGATGATTTTTGGAAAACTAACCTGCTGCAGTTGCAGCTTGCCTTGTATTGTCACTTCAACTTTTTATGTAAAATTGAATGTCAATGTGAGACCTGATGCAGGTCATTCCAAGATCTTCTGCAACACCAACCAGATTGTTAATAGGAACTAGATTGTTCAAAGCAAAGCAGAGGCTGCTGTTTACAATGCAACAATAAATGTTACAGGTCACTAAGTTACATAGTATGTTCACTTGCAAGACTTGATTGTTGTACCAAGATTCTTACAGAGAACAGTGCAAGATTCTTGCTTGGAACAAATTGAGATGTTTTTTTTTTTTTACAAGCAGTGCAAGATTTCCCTAACCCTTTCATTGTCCTCCTCCTCCTCCTCACCAGCTTCACATGTTACAATAACTCATAAGTTCATGGTTCTGACTCAGGAAAATACTTTGAATTTTTGAATACTGTGACCAGCGGAAAGGTTTTCTCTAGTTAAATGTGCCAGGGATCGCAGCCCGTCAAGCCACAGCCAAAATCATTAGAGCCCTAAAGGCTCGTGTGTGACAAGCTTGCACACAACCACATTTTTGCACTTGGCTTGTGTTTAAGGTTGTCACACAAGCTCTTTAGGGAGTGGAAACACAGGTGGCTTGTTACACTGGGATTGCACCCAGCATGGAACAACGAACGGTTTGCAATAATCTATTGTGAATTTTGCTAGTAAATAGCTCATAGAAATACTACAATGTCCGTTTTGGGACATAGCAGTTAACCATCAAGATTCTTACAGCTCTCTACTTGATACCAAGATAGAGTTGTTGTTTTAGAAAATAATTTAAGGAAACTGTTACTTTTAACTCTTTAACAACCATAGGATATTTACTGGAAGTCTTTATTAGGCTATGGATACCTTCCTTGGTCCGTATTTCCACTTTTGCTTGGAGCTAGCACTAGAAACTTGAGTCTAGTACTAGAAACCAGGCAGACAAATGGCCCACCTGGCATTGACCAGGGCTTTTCTACAGGCAGCTGCAACAGCCGCCATGCACTGTCACCCAGAGCAGTGCACCCACCCACCTCCCCCTGTCCCACCCTTTCTGCTAGCGTAGAACATATCTTCAAAACAGATTGCGCCAACTGATAACATGCGGCCAAAAGGCGTCATCAGTTGTTAAAGGGTTAACTTCACCAACCAATGAATGTTTTACCCATAAATTTGTTAATGTGCCACTCACTTTGACTCAGTTTCTCTGCTAACAGCCTGTGCTTCAGAATGTTTACTTATGTGATCATTGGTTGATTGATTTTTGCCAATGCTTTTATACTGGTTGGAAGAATTTTGTTGCTTCGATGTTTGTTGACAGGCATGAAGCTCTGCATTAATGTTTGTTGTTGCACATCCTGGATTTCACTACGTCTCACCTTGACTTAGTTTCTCTGAAAATTGCTAACAATCTGTGCTTCAGCGTTTGTTTGTTTATGTGCAATGTGATTATTGGATTATTGCCATTGCTTCCGTATTTGTTGGAAACATGTTTTTGCTTTGAGATTTGTTGACAGGCATGAAGGTCTGTGTTATCTCTTGTTGGCGCTCATCCTAGATTCCATTACTACACTACTATGCTAACTTTCTCACTTCTGTTTGCTTTTGCAACAGGCAACATGGCTCGATGATTTTTTTAGAAGTGAATGTCAGTGTTAGACCTAATACAGGTCACTGCAAAATCATAACTACCAAGAAAGTTAGTTGAATAATGCAATAGCAACTAAGACAAGGCAGAGGTTGCATGCTGTTGATGGTCGTTAAATTGCACATGTGTTCACTCGCAAGATTCTTGCACCAGTGCTGCAAGATTATTGTACCAAATGCTACAAGGTTCTTGCAGATAACAATTCAAGATTCTTGCTTGGAGCAATTGAAGTGAGATTGTTGTATAAGCAGTGAAAGAATCCCCTCAGTCCCTTCATTGGCGGCCCTCCTCATCTTCGCCAGCTTCACATCACTCCTAATCAGTTCATGGTCCTGGCACCGGTAAACATTTTGAATTCTTGAACACTACAACCAATGGAAGGTTTAATTCCTTCCGATTAACATTACAGGCATTTCCACCTGCCTGCACCTGCCAAAATTGTTAGAGCCCTTAATAGCTTGTGTATGACAAGCTTGCACACAAGCACATTCTGGTACTTGGCTTGTGTTTAAGGTTGTCACACAAGCTCTTTAGGGAGTGGAAACACAGGTGGCTTGTTACACTAGGGTTGCACCCAGCCTGGAACAAGTCAGTTTCTTGGTTTAACAAGTTATTTTAATACATGTTCTTTCAGTTTACTAACCAATGCATCTTTTCTGCATAAAATGTTTTGTCTCACTCACTTTGACTTTCTCTGAGGACTGCTAACAGCCTATGCTTCAACATTATTACTTTGCTCATGTGCAAAGTGATATTTGGATGGAAAATTTTTTTTGCCATTGCTTCCATACGTGTTGGAAGCAATTACTTGCTATGATATTTGTTGACAGACATGAAGGTCTGTGTTAATACAGATTCCACTACTGCACTATGGTAGCTTTCTCAGTTTCTGTTTGCTTTTTCAGTTGGCAATATGGCTTGATGATTCTTATAAAACTACTCTGCAGTTGCAGCTTGCCTTGTGACTTAAACGTTTTATGTAAGATTGTATGTCATTGTTTGACCTAATGCAGGTCATTGCGAGATCTTAACCACCAATAGAAAGGGTTAAATGATGCAATAGCAACCAAGACAAGGCAGAGGTTGCTGTTGACAATGCTGATCGCCATTAAAAGGTGTGTGTTCACTTGTAAGATTCTTGCACCAGTGCTGCAAGATTGTTGTAGCGAATGATACAAGATTCTTGCAGAGAACAGTGCAAGATTCTCATTGGAGCACTGCAAAGCAAGATTCTTGAGAATAAGCAGTGAAAGATTTCTCTCTTCTTCAGCCCTCCTCCTCCTTCTTCCCAGCTCCTTTAATTTGTCAACCATGTTCGGCTACTCTGTGTTGGCTCTAATTGCTACAATGCTTTACAGTAGGTAATACGACAACAGTGCCACAAGTGGCAAAACCACTCACACTGTGCAAGTTTTTCTGGGACTCAATCATACTCTACCCATTACTCATCATATCAAATGAGTGATGTCCATCTATTTGTTTTAATACTCCTCATGATTCAGTAATCAAATTTTTTCATCAGTCAGTCTGTTAATAAAAATAATGGAAAAAATCTTGCAAAAAACAATTTAGATGGTTTAATGTCACAGCAGTACTTGTGAATCTTACAGTCTTACAATCCTAATGTATTTGCACCTCAAATTAGTTGAAACAGTTACGCATTTCCAGCAATAGTTTGTTCTTGTACCCAGAAGGCAGTCTGGGTACATGTAAAACTGCAAGTAAACTTGATACTCTGGATGCACAAAGTCTGCTACAGGGCACAGTTCGGCTAAGTTCTCTACTGTTTGTTTCTTTGTGTTTGTCTGACTTCTAAGTTCATTTTTTGTGTGTTTGTTTGTTTGTTTGTTTGTTTGTTTGTTTGTTTTTGTAACTTCTATATCATTGTCTTCTGTCCTGATGTGGTTGGGAGAGCACAAATAAAAGACTCGTACAGTTTTTTGACCCTTTGTCCAGGGATACAGTATTGTTCTATTTCAGTCCTCCATCAGCTGCTATTGCTGCAGCATTCCATCTCTTGATTATTGGTCAAATGTTCAGCTTTCACCATTGAACTTTGACAAACTAATCTGTAGTGAACTCTTCATTCCCATAGTATTCCACAAGATCTCCGAAACACTCACTCCCCGTCTAAAACCCAAGTAACGGTGAGCTACTGAGTAATGTCCTGAAAGAGTGACACTTTGGATATTTGGATGTACATGTAGATCAGTATAACTGTATGCACATTCAATGTTGTAACTTACTTGCATGGGATTAGTAAGTGTATTTCATGAATGTGTCAACTTACACACACATACAGCCTTCTCAACAGCAGGGGACTGACCTCAATGGAACCCTTTGCATTTGGATCCCTCTCCTATTTCAATGAGCAGGAGGCAATACCAGCAGCAACATCAGGGTCACCACTCCTTCCACCAACATCAGGGAAGAAGCACACAGCTGACAAATGAGGAACAGAGACACAATATGACACGTACTGTAAACAAACTTTGAAATGAGAAAACAGATAGCAAATCCTGGACAAAGCTGATGACAATGTAAGATAAGAGTTCTCTAATATATTTATAGAATTTGGTTTTTGGATGTTTAAGTAAATTTCACCTTAAACTGTTTGCTAGCCAATCAGTAATGCTTGTCTAGTATGTTGCACAATCACCTTTCACCTTACTTCACACATTCTCTCCCTCGCTCCCTTTCCTCACTCCCCTTTTCCTTCTCCCCTCCTTCCCTCCCTCCTCCCCTCCCTCCCAACTTAGCTAAAATATGATTGAGCCAGCAGCATGGACAGTCTCTTCTACTTGTATGACATGAATACAATCCTTCAGTAAAGAATAATTCGGACTCTGATATCCCCCCTCCCTCACACTAATCATGTGGAGAGGGACATGTGCTGATGTGCTTGATTGACTCTGTCCAACTCACCAAAAATCTTGATGTGGAGGATATACGTACTGAGGAGAAATGTGGCCATACTTCCGCTGACTTTAGGTACTTGAAGCATAGAAAATGTGCGCATATTCATAAATGACCCATGTGCATATCCCTGAACCCAAGCTTTTCTATTCTGGATTGTATCACATGAATGCATTACTTGCACAGAGATGGAGAAGAAGATGCAACAGAATCAGTGGAGGTTATTACTAGTTGTTCTCAACTTCCTCATTACTGAAGCTGTACCAAGAAAGGTGTAGGAAGGAAGAGGCGAGGGTATGCAGGAAGAGGAAGAGAATAAGGAGTGTTGCAGGTACAGAATATGCTGAGATTCATAAAGATTTTGTGAGATACAAATTTTGTTATTAATAATGCACTACTTATGTGCACTGCAATAGTTTTAAACCTAAATTTGTAAGTTGCTGATAGTGTCTTTGCTACCCCTCATACAGAAAACCACAGTGTACCCACAACTTTCTCCAATCCACTGGACAATCAGAGATTTGCACAAAGACATTCTGCTACCCCCCAGCAGATAGCAGTGACTAGGTTTACCGGACCCTCAACACCTTCCCCCCTTTTTTGTCTCTCCCCACACCTTGAAGAATTCGAAGCCCAACCCTTCCAATCACAATGATTACCAGCATTTTAGCTAGCTAAAGAAGTTGGAGACAGTAGAGGAGAATTTGAACATCAATCACAGAAAGTTGCCAGCACTCACTAAAGAAGGAAGAAGACAGTAGACAACTATATGGCTTCAATCACAGATGATTGTCAGCACTGAACAGATGAAGAACCAGGAGACAGCATGTAGACATCAATCACAGACCATTGCCAGCCCCTCCGCTGATGAACCAGGAGACAGTCTCTTCCAAGAAGACTGCATGAGAGACATGGAGGTGAGCTTGCTTCTGGGGTGTACACTGGGTTGGTACTCCTATTGATGTGCAGTCATACACACAATAAAAATACAAGCAAGAGGAAGTGCAGTTACGTATGAAGTTGGCACTGCCTACATGTTTGGCATAATATACTTAAACATAATGTTCCATTTTGAGAATTAGTCACTAAATAATAAACAATTGATGTGTTTCTGCTTACACACACACACACTAGGAAGTAAATTACAACAGCCTCTCCAACCAGACAAGCATGGTATATATTAGCATGGAAAAAACTGTGGATCGTGTTGCTCACTCACAGTAGAGACACAACCACCGTGGAGACTGCTCACACAGCAAGAGTGGGAAGACATTAAAAGTACTTCAAAGGCCATGTGTTGCTGCTAATGCAAATAGCGTACGTAAAAGAGGGACTTGAATTGCAATGACGTAATCCAAGAGGCACTATTTGGAGCGGGAAATGTGGGAGCGGGTCAGCCGTGTCTGACTTTCTGAGAGATATTCATTCACAAGCCAAGGAGTGACCACCTGGGAAAGGTCTGAGCTGAATGCAGATGAAGTTGTACATCGAATTAATAGCACATACTGCTATCACAAACTGAAAGGGTTGTGTGCCATGTGAACTTGTATGAACTATTTAGTTTTGTATATATGTTGTATAAGTAACTAGTATACTATGTTTTACTGATGTAGCTGTATTCATATTGAATGATTAATGAGTGTTTGCACAAATTAATATTTACTATCAGTTGGCACTTATCCTCAAAACTGACCTGTTAGGATTTGTGGGTGCACAATTTAGTGACTGGAGCTACATGACTATAACATGAATTGTTTGGACAAGGTAGTGGGTAGGGCTGCATGAGTATAGCATGGTGATTGGGAGAGACTGCATACGTGCATCAAAGTGGGTGGGGCTTCACACGTGCATGAATTGGTAGGTAGAGCTGTACAAGAGCACATGACTACATAGGTGCACATTCACTGCACAAGTACTTGAAGTCCACAAGTAGGTAGGGCCCCAGTATAGCCACTCTGAGTAGATAATAAGAGACCACGAGGCAGAGGAGAATTACCCAGATTATTCACTCATAAATATCTAAAGCTTTATTTCTGCATGTATTTGATTTCTGTATCTTGACAAATTCTCTTGGATTTTACTGAGACTGAGAGGGATCTCATTTTTCTTCAAGATTGGTCCTATGCATTGTTGGAGTAAACAGTTTGTTGAAGTCACGACAGAAAAGTTTCACTTGGGACCACAGAGGAGTTTGTCAATTACTGGAACTGAGTTTGCTGAAAGGGCTAAAATTCTTGACAAAACATTATACTTGGGAAATTTTATGTTTGTGCACATTAGGCCAGCCACGTGCATTTTGTGAATGAGCTGGCAGTTCCACTAACGTCGTCACTGTAGCTACCACACCTAAATCACAGCATACTGTTTTATTACAGATACTGATGATACTAAAGTACATGACTACCAGAGTCTAAGAAGAGAGGAAGTCATTGCAGGTATGTCAACACATGAGTTTGAATTCAATCATTGAGCTTTTGATTTGGGTTAAGCTCAAGCAACCCCACTCATCCCCCAGGCACCCCAGTGCAGCTAATGAAGCCGGGTAACATTTAGGCCTGTATTTTTCCAGGAAAGTGTTGGTTTTTCATTCATAAAGGGTCTGTCAGAGCTGCCTGATAAAATTTGCTATCAGGAAACAAGTCGGTCTTGCGACCAAATACACAGTACTATGAAAGCGTTGTAGCTGCTGGTATAAGTGGGACCATTACAGGAAGTTTTTCTTTTCTTTGAAGTTATCATTAATTATCCTCATATATGTAAACTTGTAGTGTCCATCTTCATAATAAATTTATGAAACATCAGGTTCTTGAACCATTTTGAGATTACAATAACAGCCAACAAGAAACAAAAACTGTCAAAGAGAGTCTGCAATCCAGCTGCCCAGTTGCAAATGGCCTCCATCAATACGTCATGATTCATACATTTGTGCTTTAGCCATCACAGCCATAGCAACCCCTTGACGCACAGACGCACAGTAGTAATCATCAATTACTCATGTACTTCTAAAGTTGCCAGTCCTACAGGTAGATTCAACTTCAGAAACCTCAGTTTGTGAAATTAAAAATTTATTTCTGCTTATCTCACTCATAACAAGCTCCATATCTAGGCTATGTTCGTGCAGTACAACTGCAGAGGTACTAAAATTTGATACCCTCATTTTACTACACATTTTACTTTCAGTCTGCAAAACATTACTCTGAGATTTTAACGGGCACAAAATGAAGATTGGGAAGACAGAAGGGACAGATGTGTATATATACTACAGAAAGCTCTGCAGTCCACCAACCTTCTGACTATAGTGGAACTTACAGACATCATGCATAAGTGCAGCTGATCGAGTACAACATTCACAAACTTTTGTCCATCAACAACTCATTATATAGTTTGCTTGCAACATAACTTCACAACTGATAATACACATGATGCAGATACTGGAAATAGCAATACTGGATTTTTATTTCTGGACAAATTATTTTCTGTCTGTTCATCAGTTCAACCTGTAAACTACATGTATTGTACCTATATCACATGTATCACATATATGCACTTTATCCCTCCAACGTCAATAAGTATACCATGTGGGTTGTTTTCAATGAGAAGTTACATTCTGTCCTTGTTATCCCGTTATCTTTTCTGGATTTGCTCCTAAAACCAAACCTTTAACCTATGTAAGTCAGTTGCACAACTCTTATGCTGTGTGTTTAGAGCCTTGTTCCCAGTTACTCATGTATCATGGCAAGGGCACATTGGTGATAAATTGGTCTTGGGAATGAACCTTGTTGATATGGTAACAGTAATGCACTCTAGTGTCACAAAGTGCACACGAAAGTTTTCCAAATTTACACATTTGCTTAGAAACATCAGTCCTTCAGTGGCAAACTTTAGCAATTAACCCTTGGTAGTCCCAAGTGACAGTAGTCTTAAACTGCCACCCTCACATGGTAATGTGTGTATCTCACATAAACATGTATGCAACAATGCCATGATTTCACACAAAAATTTTCCCAAGTTCACTCATTTGCTAAGAAACATCAGTCCTTTAGTGGCATTGTTTATGAGAAACTTTTGTAGTACCACGACACTGTCACATGTTGGTCAATGACAACACAATGCTACATAAATGAACAGAGTTCATGTGATGTTGCAGAATTAGCCAGGTGCAGATTGAAAAGTTTGAACATAATAGTAAATCACCTTGTTCTATACTGTTGTTTGCATGAAGGTGAGTGAAAATACATAAGAACTGCTAACTACCACCATTTACTGAATACAGTTCTATTGGTTTTATCACTTCCTCCTTTGTTCTAGCATAATGATACTTAATGTAGACAGTGGTTCTATTACATTCATTTAACCCATACACACAGCTAACAATGAAACCTGTGCAGACAGTGGCCATTCTGGTCACACTCCTGATCTTTGGTCATGCCATCCAGACTGAATACTTTGTAAAACCCAATGAGAGTACTCGATGCCCAGCACTTCCATGCCACACCCTCTCCCACTATCTGGAAAGCACCACAAGGTACTTCACATCCAACACCAAAATTAGTTTCCTGCATGGTGTTCATGAGATTAACCGATCTGGGGTCTTGCTCATCCAAAGTGTTTTCAGCCTCACTCTTACTGGATACAAAATGACTGACTCAAATGCTGTAAAGATCATATGCATGCAACCAGCAACCCTAATGTTTTATAACATGGCAAATTTGGTGATAAGCCACCTATCAGTGCTTTACTGTGGATATCCAGTTTTGCAGTTTGTAAATGAAAAACAACCTTCAAGTGCAGCAGTGTATTTTATGAATACCATTTCACTCAAGCTATCAAGCATCTCTGTGGAAAACAGCACTGGATATGGAGTTGTGGGTGTAAATGTTCTGGGAAATTCATCGATATCCCACTCAAAATTTTTGTTCAATAACTACTACACCCTGAATTCAACCAACTGTTCCTATGGGTTGGAATCATGTAAAGGAGGAAATATGTACCTCTTTTATGAAACACTGCCAGAATCTGCACCTGGTACTGAAAACAGTGTTATAAGTATTAAGTCGTGCATGTTCAGAATTGGTGTAGATATTTCAGAAGAATCAAGTGGGTTGAGCATATACTTTTATAATGCAGTTCAAGACAAGGTTGATGTAATCAGCAAAAGAAGTACAAGGTATATAAGCTGGGATGATTTAAGAAAATATCTGGTGCTGGATTTACAACTAATTAAAACGGGTCTAAATATCTTACAAAATCATGAGTCTATATTCCGTATGAGCCCAGTTGCAAGTAAACAACCAGGAAACATAGATACAACAGGGAAGCCTTCACCACAGATTCTTACCACTGGACAAAGTACACTTCTAACAGTGCAAATCTTTGATTCCAAGTTTTATGAAAATATTGGAGGAGGTGTCCACATTGAACTATATATGGGATACAGAAATACTAAATACCAGGTGTTCATCAAGAAATGTTCATTTCAAAGAAACCTAAGCCCAATTGGAAGCAGCATAAAAATAGGACAACCCATTGTATTACCCAGGAAATCTGGGTTAGAAGTGTTCATTCAGGACACAGATTTTATGTATGATACTGTACATGCAGTACAAAAGAAAAATTCCAACTCTAATGGTTTCAATGTCATTACGGTTTATGAACTAAAAAACTTTCAAATCATCAACTGTACATTTTCAATGAACAAACAAACAGCACTGCAAGCTTTTGACAGCACGGTGTACTTTGGAGGGCAAGTAGTCTTCTCGGGAAACAATGGGTCACTTGGAGGAGCAATGATGTTACAAGGTGGCTCTAGACTTTACCTGATGCTGCACACTCACATTCAGATTACCAACAATCATGCCAAGAGAGGAGGTGGCATCTATGTTGAACATCAAAATACAGTGACAACTATTCCATGTTTCTTTCAAATACTAAAACTGCAATATGCTTATTCACACCTTGATGTAATGATTACCTTGGAAAACAACACTGCTCAAGAGGCAGGAAATGCAGTGTATGGAGGAAGGATTGACCAGTGTTATCTTCTTACAAGCAGTCAGCAGTTTATATACAACAGTACTGTTTTCACCAGGATATTCAATATTGTTAACAGTTCTTCAGCCGTGTCACAAGTATCATCAAATCCTGTCGCAGTACATGTGTGTAAACATAAGAACATTTCTGGATCTAAAGTCCAGGTGTATCCTGGACAAATACTCAAGGTTCCAGTAGTGCTATATGGACAGAGAGATGGATCTGTTCCTGGTATTGTACATGGTGAATTGGTAAACAAATCTCGAGGTGCTCACTTTGCTCCGCTACAAGAAACTCAACAAACTGAATATTCATGTACAAACCTAACATACACTATCCTCTCCACTGGCTATTATGAACTGATATTGTTAAGGGTAGATGATGTCCAGTATTATGAAGAGAAAACACGAGCACTAGTTAATGTTACACTCCTACCATGTCCCCCTGGATTCCAACTATCCAACCTCACTGCCCAGTGTGAATGCAACTCACTACTGAAAGACAGAGGTCTATCCTGCAATATATCTGGTGCAATACCACTGGTACATAGAACCAAGTCAGTTTGGATTAGCATCCACCCTAATAGAAATGACACCATACTACATGACAACTGCCCACTAGACTACTGCAAACCCACTTCATTTTGGCTGCAACTTGAGCATCCAGATGAGCAGTGTGCATACGATCATTCAGGCCTTCTCTGTGGAAAGTGCAATTCTAACCTCAGTCTGGCAATTGGAACATCACAGTGTTTGGAGTGCACAAACATCCACCTCACTCTTCTCCTTCCATTTGCACTGGCTGGCCTGATGCTAGTACTGTTCCTGATTGTCTGCAACCTCACTGTCTCCATAGGAACAATCAATGGTCTCATCTTTTATGCCAACATTGTTTGTGTAAATCATGCTTTCTTCTTCAGGACACCAACGACATCTGCTCTGAAAGTATGCCAAAATGTGCTTGCAGTGTTCATAGCCTGGCTGAATTTGGATCTTGGAATTGAAACATGCTTTTTTCATGGCATGGATGCCTACATACAAACATGGTTGCAGTTTGCCTTTCCATTTTACGTATGGATGATAGTTGGGGTCATCATCTACTTGAGCAGGCGATCCACCACCATTGTCAAGTTGGTGGGTTCCAGTGCAGTCTCAGTGCTTGCTACTCTGTTTCTTCTATCATACACCAAACTGCAACGTACTGTCATCACTGCCTTTTCATTCACATACCTGCAGAACTACCATGAGGATGGCAGGTCACTAGCTGTCTGGCTGTACGATGGGAATGTCCCTTTTCTCCAAGGGAAACACATAGCTTTGTTCTTGATGGCATTAGCTGTCACAGTGTTCTTTATCCTTCCATTCACCCTGCTACTCTTGTTTGCCCCCTGCATACAAGCCTCCAACCACTTTGTATTCAAGTGGTTGAAGATGAAACTTGGCCCACTTCTGGATGCTTACCAAGCACCATATAAAGATAAATTCCAATTTTGGACTGCTCTAATGCTGGTAGTTCGTAGTATCCTACTTGTGGGTTGTGGTTTGAACATCCTTGGTGACCTGGACATAAACCATCTTCTAACTGTCACTGTGTTGTCAATACTGCTGTGTTCTAGTTGGGTCACAGGAATCATTTACAAGACCGCAGCTTTGAGTATTTTAGACGCATCCTTCATTCTAAACCTGTTAATCCTCTCCGGCTGGACTATTTACAACAGGCATGCTTCACACGGAGACTCAAGTGATGGACAAACAGCTTTAGTTTGCACTAGTACTGGAGTCGCTTTCTGTACTTTCATTTGTATTATCTTCTACCATACTTACCTTTACCTCAAGTCTACAAAGCTGCACCTATGTTTCAAGAGAAACAAAATCAAGAGGGGAGACAGAAGGATGACTGGGACAGTGGGAGAGTCTGTGGAGACTGCTGCAGATGCCCCTCCTCACTATCCTCCTACAAGGACTGTGATAGAGCTGAGAGAACCACTGCTCACGGATAATTAAAGTCTTGGCAACTCATAAGTTGGCTGCAAAAATAATGAACTTCTCATTTGACAACTAAATTACACTATAACATAATTATTTGCTACTTACTAGTTAGCTACTTCAATAGTGTACTACATATCTATGAGTTTGTGTCATATAAACACTGTAGCTACAATGTAGCTGTTGCATTAATTTTTGGAGTGCTTGAACTTATGTGATAACCCTGTGTGCACATGCACACAGTGGAGATAAGTGGTTGTAAGGACAGCCATCATTGACCATACATAGATGCTTCTTGCAGTGTCCCACATTGCAACAACGTTTGTAGCTCTACTGTCATTAGCTATAGGTGTTGTACACGTGACAGTTACATTCTATAGCCGTTGTGGACAAGTTCATATGTGCATGGCTGCATGCCTATGCACTATTAAAGCTTCAATCATAGTCTCATACTCAGACTATAGTTTTGCAGTTTGGGTATGGAGTTACTCTAGAAATTTGCGATAATAAAAATTAAGATTTTTTGTCACTTTCAGGTACACATGCCCTAGCTACGTTGTGACTGTTGTATGTATGAGTCATAAAGCAGTCTAAGTAAATTGTTTGGATGGTTTACAGTGTTGTTTGTTGACTGACACACGAACTGATTGGCAGTGTACATGAGAGGGCACGTAATCTTCTCAGGAAACAATGAAACCACTTGGAGCAGCAATGATATTACAAGGTGATTCTATATTTTATCTATGACCCCACGGTTACATTCAAATCACCAACAATCATGCCAAGAGAGGAGGTGGCATCTATGTTGAAGATCAAAATGCAGTGACAACTATTCCATGTTTCTTTCAAATACTAGAACTGCTTTATCCTTATTGATGCAATGATCACCTTAGAAAACAACAATATATAATAGTACTGTTTTACTGATATTCAAAATTCTTCACCCATCCAATCCAGTTCCAGTACATGTGTGTAAGCACAAGAATATTTCTGGATATATAATACGTGTAGATGGCCTGACATTGTGTGTGGTGAATTGGTAAACAAAATCACAAGGTGCTCACTTTGTTCCATTGCAAGAAACTCAACAAACTGACTATTCAT